>RJWM01023313.1:0-32319 GCA_004363535.1 Dasyprocta punctata
TCACAACCTGTACAGGAGGAGGGAGAGAGGGGACCAAGGTACTTTGCAAACCATCTTTCCTCTATAGCCCCCTTGCTTTATTAATCTCCCAAAGATGCCAGGCCTACAGAGGTCATGATTGCCATAAACCTGTGTAGGTCACAGTTCATAGATGTTACTGCTATTTTTACTTCTTAAAAGAAAATCAATGGCCTTACCTGCCAATTTCAAGACAGGTCTGAATGGTTACAGATAAGACTTGATGCTGTCAGGAAGCAGTGAGGCCTTGAGGGAATGTGGGGAGCTTGTTTCTTTGTGCATGTGTTAAATAAACATGTAACATAAGCATTGTTGTGTAACTGTTACCACCACCCATTCCCAGAACATTTTTATCTCAAATTGACACTCTGTGCCTATTGAAGAGTAACTCTCCATTCCCTCTTCTTGGCCCTGAGTAACCATCATTGTACTTTCTGTCTCTGAATTTGAATCCTCTAGATACCTCAAACAAATGGAATTGTATTTATAGCTTTGTGATTGTTCTTTCACTTAGCATAGTGGTCTCAAGGTTTAGCCATGTTGCAGGATGTGTCAGAATTTCCTTTTTTTGGTACTGGGGATTGAACTCATGACCTCGTGCAAGCCCTTGAGCCACTGAGCTAAATCCCCAGCCCCTCTTTCCTTTTTTTTTTTTTTTTTTTAAGGCTGAATAGTATTCTGTTGCACGTGTAGTCCATCTTTTGTCTATTCATTTGTCCTTCAGTGGGCATTTGCTGTGATCTGTCTCATGCTCTGTCTGCCTCAGCTTCTCAGCTTCCTCCCACTGGGCTTGGCTACTTGACTAGAGCAGCTAAAAAACTCTACCCTCCACCCATGGGGTACTTTTATGCAGCTGCTTTTGTAACTATAGCTTTATTAACCTCACTGGATTCCTCTATCCTGACATCTGGGCCCTACTGGCTACCTTGTCCCACCAAGGCCCTCAAGGATAGGCCACATGGGCCTCTTTGGATGTGCCACCCTCTGCCTCTGGCTAAGTTGGGTCTCCTGAGGTGACAGTCCTCTCACAGGTGGAGAATTCTGGGATGAACTGAATATGTGAGGGGGGGAAAGGCCGGCGGCCTGTTGACATTGAGCATCCCCACCCCGGAGGAACTGTTGGAGGGACTCCCTGTCCTGTGGTGCTGCGCACAAGAGTGGCCATTCTCATTGCGGGTCTCCACGGATGAATGGGCTCTTGACTTCCTCAATACCATGCGACACTCAACTGACCAACGTGAGCTGAAGGTGGGGGCCGCCAGAGCCATAAACCACAGTCTCCCTGGCCTGCGGGCTTTCTCCTGAGCCGTGGAGGACGCATGAGTTGACTTGGGTTGGAATGGAGGGCAGAGTTGGCAGAGGAGGACCAGAGCCCCCTATCATTAGTCTACTGTGTATTCATTCCAGAATCCAGATGAGAGCCAAGCCCAGGGTTGCAGGGACAAAGCATTGCTATTAAGGTCTGTACCTTTCTGCATTCATTTCCTCAGCTCACCCCTCTAAAGTGCCACTGAGGAAAGATCGATGAGAGAGGTGATCAAATAGGCTTCATTATAAGTAACTGATGTTGCATCAAAATAGATTCCCTGCTGGTTGACCCAATTACTCTTGGGGTTTTTTTTCTGTGTATGAAAGCACTACATAATCATTGTGGAAATTTTACAAAATTTACGTAAGATGAGAAAATTAAAAGCACCTAAGTTCCATCATAAGAGATAGTCACTTTCTATGTGTACATATATTTAATAAGGTAATTCATATATAAAATTCACCCATTTTAAATGTATGTCCAGTAAGTTTTAGCAGTTATATACATTGTATAACCACCATGACACTCAAGATATTTCCACCATTCCAAAAAAGTTCTCTTGGGTCGTTTATAGTCAATCTTTTCTCCCTACTTTCTACTCCAGAAAAACACCATCTGCTTTCAGAATCCTGAGTACATGAAATCAGACAGTGAATAATCTTTTGATTCTGGCTTCTTTTTAGTCAGCAGTATGTTTTTGAGGTTCATTCTTATTGCAAAATTCATGCATTCTTTTTATTTCTGAGTAGTATTCCATTGTATATATGTATGTAAACACATTTTGTTTATCTATATTCATCAGTTGGTAGTCACTGGGGATGCTCCCAATTTTGACTATCCTGAATAATGCTGCTGTGAACATTCATATACAAGTATATATATATATATATATATATATATATATATATATTCTCTTAGGTAAGTACCTAGGAGTGAGGTTACACGGTGAGAATACATAAGAACCTACGGTGTTTTCCAAAGTGATAAGTTGTTTTGCATTCTCATCAGCAGTGTATGAAAGTTCCAGTTCTGTATCCTTGTCAACACTTAGTAATATCTATCTTGATGACTAGTGATGCTGGATATTTTTTATGGCCACTCTTACATCTTTTATTATAAAGTGTCTTCAGGTCTAGCTTTTAAAGTGTAATTATGGTCTGGGTGTGGTGGTGCATGCCTGTAATCCCACCATTCAGGAGACTAAAGCAGGAGGATCGCTGCAAGATTGAGGCAATCCTGGACTACAAAGTGAGTTCAAGGCCAGTTTGAACTGTGTAGTGAAACTCTGTCTCCAACAACAACAAAAAAAGGTAAAATAAGTAAATGAAGTATGATTATATTCTAGAGACTTTCCACAAAAATTTGCCCTAAATCTAAGATGCACTTATCACTAATATAAGATTTTTAAACTGATTAAGAATGGGTTTAACCAAGGATGGTGGCATGCACCTGTAATCCCAGCTACTTAGGAGGCTGAGGCCAGAGGGTCTCAAAATCAAGGCTTGCCTGCGCCATTAATGAGACCTTGTCTCAAAATAATAAAAAAGGGAGATGTAGCTCAGTGCTCCCTGTTTCCTATCCCCAGTACCAGGATGGGGGGATGAATTTAAAGCAAGATAAGAGAGTAATGTGATAGAGGTTGGGATGGCCTCTCCAAGGAGATGATATTTGAGTACAGATGTAAATGAAGTGAGAGGTAGGGAAAGAACAAAGTGGACAGAACATCATGTGCAAAGGCCACGAGGTAGGAGTGGGATCAATGAAAAAGCAAATACTATATACTCAAATGCTAAAAAATTTCAATACTTTTATTTTTGGTCAACTCAGAACATTTATTCAGTGCCTGTTAAAAGCCAGACATGGTACCATGTACTTTTTTTTTATCTATTATTTATGTCTCACAATGAACTATAAGAACCATGTAGATAGAAGCTGCATCTATTTCACTTTTTTTGTTTAAACCTCTGGCCTAGGATATTGTTGGAAACCTAGGAGGCACTTAGAAAATACATGAGTGAAGAAAAAAAAAAGTAGATATTCATTATTCTCATATTATAGATGTGAGAAACAAGGCTCAAAGAAGTTCAGTAACTTACTGAAGTTCATGTGACTAGGAGGTGCAGAGCCCGAGACTCACATCTTGGTGTATCTGACCACAAAGAGCTGGTTTTTGCAACTCCCCCAAGCTGCTGTGGCCTCTACTTCCTACTTTTGGGAAACTGAGGTTAAGCAAAGAAGCAAGAGGCTTGATGCAGGTCTCCTGTAATCCTAAAAATAAAACCAGCCAGCCACAGGCTCCAGGCTGCTGTTTTGGCTGTGAAGCAACATTTCCATCATATTCAAAGGTTTCCAAAGACTGCGATGGAAGGAACACCAGCAGTTAAGTAAAAGGTATACATTTAGTGTGATCCAACACCACATCCAGCCCTCAAGGCGGCCCTGGGCTCCCTCAGCCTTGTGGTCGCCGAAGGAGGGAAACCTGCTGAACTGGCTGTATGTCCTGCCTTGTTGTTTGTGTCCTCCTGCAATCCCCAGTCCTTTAATCCAGTCACCAACAAATGCTGCTGTTGTTGCGTGCAAACAACCAAATAAATACCTGTGGAAAAACCCAAGTTTAGTGATTTGGAGACATGAGTTTATCTGTCACATAGCCAGTGGTGGTATTAAATCACTCTCTGTTTGAGGAGTAATCACTCTCCTCCACCAGCACCCTCAGTCTCCCTCTCTGTGTGGTGGTTAGAATGGCCAGATTAGGCTATTTTAGTGACCTAACCACCTGTATTTCTGTGCTGCTGGGAGCAGCATTTTGTTTGCCCCCAGTGCTGTCTAGCAGTCCTTTGAATCACCTCTAATAATCATAATCACCTTCTTTATTCCTGTTTCCATATCTATGGAAAATGATCCTGTGACCTGTTATGAATTATGGATAATAAACACACTGTGAAAGAGTTTGGTGTTTCCTTTTTATTTCCTATTACATTAGTACTTCTCCCCCTTTTGCATCTTCATCGTGAATGAGAAGTTATCAGGCATAATAGTCATGCCCTTAAGAACGGTAGAGAGTACAGTGGTGGTGAACCTACGGCACACGTGCTGCAGTGGGCTGTTCATGTTATTGAAAGCTCTCAAGGGTTCGCCATCACTGGAGCAGATTATGCTACCCCTTGCACAACTGCAGTGTGCCATTTTCTAGATGACAGATTGATGTGCATAGAAGCTAAGATATTTCCTCAAGGCCCTTACAGTTCTTAAGTGGTGAGATCAAAACAAAAGTTCAGGCTTTGTGGATTGTAGTCCAGTGTGGCACCAGGGATCAAACTCACAACCTTGCACCTACCAGGCAGACGCTTAAGCTGCTGAGCCAAACTCCCAGCTCATAGTCCAATGTTCTTAATACCATAATGAATTACTTGTTTGGTAGAGCCCTATTTATATGGCACTTTTTAGGCAAAACTTAATTCTAGCTGTTCTCACTGAACAAACTTAGTGTCTGCTGAATTTGGAACACAAACCTTCCCACAATCCACCACATAGCGAGCAGAACAGAAAAGAAAGAAAAAAATCATAGTGTGACACTGTGCTCCTTACAGTGGGGTTCCATGGTTGGCCGAAGAAGCCATGGGACAGCTTGAAGGGTGTCAGGACAGGGTTCCCAGCAGCAGTGTGAAGGAAGCTTAAAGGACTAGCTGGAGGCAGCCACGTGGAGGGGAGGATCTGTAGCAGGGAGGTGATACACACCGCTCTTCACTTTAACCCATGTGGCAGTGCATGGACAAATGAACTAGAGGGAGATGGAGCCAGAGGTCAGCAATATAGGAGGTTTTAGGGCCAGGGAGTAGTAGTTCAGTGGCACAGCACCTGCCTGGCAAGCACAAGTCCTGAGTTTGAATTCTCAGTACCGAAAAAAGAGAGCGAGAGAGAGAGAGAGAGAGAGATAGGAGGTCTTCACAGGAATCCAGGTGAGAAGTCATGGGATTGTCCGAGGCAGTAGGATAAAGAAGTGACAAGTTCAAGGGATGCTGGTGAGATCAATCCAGTATCCCCTGAACTGATGAGCTGTTCATCACGTGATGATTTCAAGGGCCACAGCAGAAACCTGGTACGAACTGGTTAAGGGGGCATACTGGCTCATGTAACAGCAAGTGTAGAGGACAGGTTGGGGCTCACAGTGTCAACAAAGACCTAGGCTGTCTCTGTTCCCCGCCTCTGTCCTCTACAGTGTCTGGCTTGCCCCATGATACAGAATGCAGCCATCCGTAGTCAGAGCAATACACCTTTCTTGTTGACTAAGAAAAAGAATCTCTCTTTTGGGATTTATCCCTAGGAGCAAAAGGAGGCAGCCAGTCCTCACTGCCTTAAACTGGGTCAGGAACCCATTCTTGAGCCAATTCCTGTGCCCACAGGAATGCCATGTTCTGAATCCCAAATTCTGGGGTGGGGCTTCTGATCAGTTAGTAAGAATGGGATCGTTATGACTGGTTTAGATAAATCAAGACCCACCCTGGAAAACTAGATTAGAGCCGGTCTCTAATTAGTCTTGGGGAGGGCAGGAATCACAAATAAGTTATATTCATTAGAATGTTCTTTAGCTGCAATAAACAGAAGGCTGAATCAAAGTGGTTTAACCACAATAACAAAAAACGTCAATTTATTATCTCACAAAACAAAACCAGAGGCAGGGAAGCTCCGTAGATTGGTCAATGCGGCAGTTCAACAGCCTTATCAAGAGTCAAGGTTTGCTGCTTGGCGTCTTCACTGCAAATGTATCGATATTACCTGCAAGCTGCCTCTCCCCAGGTTCTGAGGCCATGGTTGCTATTCCATGACAATGTCCAACAGAGGAAGGGATGGCCTCTTGCTGTTCTCTCTCCCAGAAGTAACAGAACGCTCCCCAGAAGCCTCTGCCACAACTTCCCTTCCACCACTTTGCCCAGAATTGCATCACACATCCACAGCCAAACCAGCCATTGACAAGGAATGGAGCCACTATGATCAACCTACCAATCAGAACCTGCTCTGCAGCTAGGATGGCACCCAGTTTCTTAAAGCACGTGGAAGCAAAGAGGCAGGTGTGTGTGTGTCTGGAGAACAGCAGTCCTATTAGAAAGGAAGAAAAAGAGGGAACACTTTTTGGGTAGGCCACCACCAGCTGCTGCTGCAGAGGTTAACCAGGAGGAGCCTCCAGGCAGACCAAGTTGGCTGCCTGGGCCGACATGGCTTTGCTAATTGAAAAAAAGGCTCAAGGGGGAGCTGGTGAGCTCACTTTTGTACTAATGACAGGGAGATGCTCATTGGCCAACCACGCAGGCAAATCCAAAGGCAGCTGCGTGTAAGAGTTGACCACTCCCTTCTCAAAAGCCCTCCTGCCCTGGCTCCCAAGTTGTTGATGGTCCCATCCCATCTCCTACCCTTCTGGCATCCTTCTCATCTCTTTATTGGCACCTCTTCTGTGGCCTTGCACCCCAGGAATATTAGGGTTCTCTGGGTTCTGTTCCGGGCCCTCTGCTATTGCTCATTTTGTGTATTTCTCCTAGGTGATCTCATCTCTCATGGCTTCAGTTGTTCAAACCAGTCAATCTTTTCTCTTTTGAATTCCAGGCCTCATACCTCACCACTCACTAGGCGTCTTAGCTGGAACTTTAGTCCCTCCACACCTTCAATAATTTCTTCAAGATTCTATTTCTGTCATTGACAATCCTGGGTAATTTTCTCCCTTTGTCTTATATAAATGAAGTATGCAAATGTAATTTCAAGCTTCCTTCTCATGCAAATCTGCTGCTGTCCTGAGCTGTTATTACCAGATTCATTCTTCACTCTCTTGCCCTACTCTCCTGTGTGAGTGTGTGTGTGTGTGTGTGTGTGTGTGTGTGTGTGTTTGGGAGTGCAGCAGGGAGAAGTCACATATAGACTATGCAGCAGTACCCTGGTTCACAAACCTCATTCTTTCCACAATTCTGGCTGCAAACTGAATTGGAGGAGAACCGAATCAAATTCAATTGTTAGGTTCAATGTTGACTTTATTAAGAAATTTGACTTGGTTCTTGTCCAGTTCAGTTTGTGACCAGAATTGTGGAAAGAATTAAGCTCGTGAACTGAGGTACCACTGTGTTTCTCAAGCTCTTTTGCCAGAGGTGTATAAGGCTAAATTATTGTCTTCAATCATTCCCCTCTCCTGCCTGTAAGAGGGGTATATAACCCCTTGTTGCCAAATGCTTTACAGCACCCCCTACAGATGAGTATATTTCAGTACCCCCTTAACAGGAAGGCTGGCTATGTGAATTTGTTTTGGTTAATGGAACGTGAGCCTAAGATGTCAATACCAACTCTGACCAGGAATGGTTTGCCCATTTCTCTTCTCTCTACCATGAGACCAACACAACACAGTTCCAACTGGGCGTGATGGCACATACCTGTAATCCCAGTATTTTAGGAGCCTGAGGCAGGAAGATTGCAAGTTCCAGTCCTGCTTGGGCTAGGTTCTAATTTAGCGAAAACTTGTCTCAAAATAAAAATAAAATGGGGATACAGCTCAGTGGCATAAGTGCCTGCCTGGCAAGTACAAGTTCCTGAGTTCAATCCCTGGTGCCAAAAATAATAATAATTAATTAATTACTTAAAATTAAAATAGAGGGGGAGGGGAGGGACTGGGGAATGTAGCTCAGTATGAAGACCCTGAGTTCAATCCCCAGTAGCACACATGCACACACACACACACACACACACACACACACACACACGCACACAGCACTTTCATTCAGGACCCTAGAATAAGAGGTATGTGAAGAAAAGCCAAATCAACTTGCAGCCCTGATTGTACTTTGAGAAAGAAATGAGTGTTGTAAGATTTTGTGGCCGGGGATATAGCACAGTGGCAAAGTGCCTCCCTGGCAAGCATAAGGTCCTGAGTTCAATTCTCTGTACCAAAAAATATATATTTTCTTTTTCTTTCTTTCTTTCTTTCTTTCTTTCTTTCCTTCTTTCTTTCCTTCTTTCTTTCTTTCTTTTAAGCAGAGAGGGCATATTGGTTACTTTTAGCTGCATTTGACAGGATTCTATAAGAAAGAAATGAACTCAGAAGAGAACAGTCTGTTTTTTAAGCAGGGGTAAAATGGAAAAGAGAAAATCCAGTATTCATGGGTTGAAGTTGCAAGTATTGATCATTTCCAAGAAAGACAGAAGTTGAGAAATAACAAAGATGACTAAGTCTCAAATTAAAATTTAGCCTGAGGACAGATCAAGGGGGTGATGAGTGGATTCCGTAAATTCTCTTTTGGATCAAATAGTTTAAGAAAAATAAAGGCATGGCACACCCCCTAGAGGTCTGATAAATTCAAGCTACCTTAGCAATTACCGTATGCCTGGAGAGAAAAGAATTACAAGCGTGGTGACTGGTATGTGCTGCTGGCTAGAATCAGATAGGTAAACAGCTAGCTGTGTTCTTAAGAGTGTTGTGAACTGGGCCTGGAGGAGCATGCCTGTAATCCCAGCACTCCAGGAGGCTGAGGCAGGAGGACTGTTGGGAGTTCCAGGTCAGCCTGGGCTACAAAGTCAGCCCCAAGTGTATAGTGAAACCCTGTCTCAAAAAGAGGGGGAAAAAAAAAAAAGAGCGCTGTGAAACCGGGACTCATCCGCTTGAGTCACAGGAGACTGATGGCTGGGGAATAATCTTTGGACTCCTAAGTTTCTGTGGTCAGAAAGGAGGCACTCATGAAGTATGTATTTTCTAGATAACCCAAGAAGGAAAAAAAGGATCCTTCCAGGGGGAAATGGTAACAGGATTATTATTAGGCAGCCAAAGCAGGACCAAGTCAAGGAATGATTCCTATATTCAGCAAGATTGTGGAATTCTAAGAATTGGCGATGGCTGTATGCCTTCTACTCTTTTTGTTAATGAACTGGAGTATTATTTCAGTGTTTACTCTGTCTTTGTTCAGCCACTGCATATGAGGTACAAGTGGGAGGGTAGATGACATTTGTTTGTTTAGGTTCATAAATCTCTGGATTTAAAGAAATCAAAATAAGTCAGGTATGGAGGCACACACATATAATCTAGCAGTCTGAGAGGCTGAGGCGGGAGAATTGCAAGTTTGAGCCCAGCCTAGGCAATTTAGCAACTTAGTGAAACCCTGCATTAAAATTAACAAACTAAAAAGGGTTGGAGATGTAGCCCAGTGTGAAGCTCCTGGATTCAAACTCCAGTACTGCAAAGAGGAAAAAAAAAAAAAAAAAAAAGATCCTATCTGGAAACTATCATAGATAGTTTGACCCTGACCTTTGGGGGTCACTCTGGGGAAAGAATATTTTTCTGGTAAAAGATGGAAAAATGAACATATGTGACTAATGAGAGAGGGCAATATTGTTCCCACTTAATTTGCTTTTTGCTCTGCCGGAGAAGTAAACCTTCCTATATGCATGGTGATGCACTTGCAGCTCCCCGGAGACGAGGACTCTATTTCCATGCCTCACTAATGCCATAGGGCAAAGTTGTATCACCTCGTTGACAGAGTGTTAGTAGACTTGACGTATGCCATCTTTGAGAGCAAAACCTCTAGAGCCAGTATGTGGTCTCCCATTTCTTATTTCACTTCTGAAACAAGACTAAGATGGAGGATGCTACTTCAGCCTGAGTATGAAAATGGAAAGACAGCTGGCCCATAGTCACCATCATGTCACTTGGAAAAAGCAAGAAATATTTATTCTGATAAGCCATATATATATATATTTGTTTCAGTTGCATAAACTAGTAAGAGCAGGTGAGTGCAGTTGCCTCCCATGCAGACCTGATTAGTGGGAGGCACTGGCAGGAGCTGGAGAAAGGTGCATGGGAGGGAGAACCTGTCTCCACTTCCCCATCTGCCCCAGGCAGCATCCCTGTCTCCAAAAGGACAGGTCCTAGAGCTTCCAGCTGCCGGCCAGAGCCCCTGAGCTCCTTCCTTTGGGCATCCTGCCTCCTGCCTCCTCCTCCTGGCCCTCCAGCTTCAGGACAGGAGTGGCTTCCTGCTCTTGCTCGTTTCTATTTGGCTTCTCTACTCTTTAATCACCTATTGACAAATTTCCTGCATTAATGCCCCTGTCTGAGATATTTTGTATAATATTCTATCTGCTTCAGGCAGGCGTGGTGGTGCACACCTTTAATCCCAGCACTTGGGAGGCTGAAGTAGGAGAAGCGTTGTGAGTTCGAGGCTGGCTTGGGCTACCATGCGAGTGCAAGACCAGCCTGAGCTACATAGTGTGACCCTGCCTCAAAAAAAAAAAAAAAAAAAAACAAAAAAAAACAACTAGGGCCAGGAGTTTGACTCAGTGGCTTAAGTGCCTGTCTGGCAGGTGCAAGGTTGTGAGTTCAATCCCCGGTGCCACAAAAAACAAACAAATGAACGAACAAAATTTATCTGCTTCATTCTAACCAATCTACCACCCTGTATGTAAATTTTTGGAATAATTATTCATCACAGGTGTCTCAATACAGATATATTTGATTCTCTAATTTCATTTTTTACCATCTTAACCATTTTAAGCACAGAATTCCATGATTTTATGTACATTCACTTTGTTGTGCAACTATCACCACCATCTATCCCCATAACTTTTTCATTCTCAATTGAAACTCCATATCCATTAAACAACACCCCCTAATTCCTCCCTCTTCCTAGACCCTGACAACCTCTGCTCTATTTTCTGTGTTTATGATTTTTCACTGTCCTAGATTCCTTGTGTAGGTGGAATTACACAATATTTGGCCTTTTTGTCTGACTTATTTCCTCTAGAATAATGCCTTCAAGGTTCAACCATGTTGTAGCATGTATTGAAATTTAATTTCTTTTCCTTTTTCTTGGTACTGGGGATCGAACTCATGACCTCACACTTGCCAGGCAGGCACTTGTGCCACTGAGCTAAGCCCTAGCCCCTAATTTCTTTTTTCTATCAGTCTGTTTTAACTAAGATTCTTTCAGTTTCAAGTAACAGAATCCCTGCCGGGTGTGGAGGTGCACACCTGTAATCCCAGTATTTGGGAGGCTGACCCAGGAGGATCATTGTGAGTTCGAGGCCAGCCTGGACTGTATTGTGAGACTCTGCCTCAAAAAAACAAAATAAAAACAAGTAACAGAATCCCCAAATTAACTGTATTATTATTTAATATAATAAGATGTTCAGAGGTAAAGCAGCTCCAGAGTTAAGGCAGTAGCTTAAAGAATCATCAGACTCAGGTTAGTTTTCCATTTTTCTGTGCTGTTGATCCCTGCCTGTCAGCTTGGTTTCCGGGGAAACTTGCCTCATGTTTGAGGTCTTAAGACTGCTGTACTGTTAGCATTTGCATGAATTAGCTTTTGTTAGAATGTGTTGTTACAACAAACACTCCTCCCCCAAATCTCTATGGCTTCAAATAACAAGCATCTAGAATTTTGTTTCTTTGTTTCAGACAAAATCTTACTATGCAGCCCAAGCTAGGCTTGAATTTGTGACCCTCCTGCCTCAACCTCCAGAGTGAGTTCTGTGATTACAGGTGTGCACCAATATGACTGGCACAGAAGTATATTCTTTTCAAACTAAGGACCAGGTGTGGTGGCGCACACCTGTAATCCCAGAACTCACGAGGCAGAGGCAGGAAGATGGCTGGGAGTTCCAGGCCAACCTGGGCTACAAAGTGAATTTAAGGCTAGCCTGAACTGCACAGCAAAACTCTGTCTCAAAAAGACCGCCCCCACCCCAAAAAAGAGATGAGGAAAAGCTTTTCTGGAAATTCTATAGCAGTCATCCTATCAGACAGATAGACAGTTATGTCATATTTATTTACATGCTTGAAAAAAGTCACTTGCTGGGGATTTAGCTCAGCAGCACAAGAACCTGCCCGGCATGCGTGAGGTCATGAGTTCCATCCCTGATACCAAAAAAAAAAAAAAAAAGGAATAAATAAAATGTGAGAAAATTGAAAAAAAAAAAAGAGAACAAAGTCACTGGCAACTATTGTCTTACTTCATTCAATTCAAAACTCATCCCTTTAAGATGGAGGAGGGCCTGGTTGCCCTGAATTAAAGGTATACACAGAGGAGAACATCCCTGGATGAAAGCAGGAGGAAGGAGGAGGTAAAGTACTCACTGGGCAAGGTCTTTGTAGTGTCTGCTATAATATCATATCTACCCTCCACCTCAATGAAACTATCTGGTAAATAACACAGACAAAGCATTCAATCAGTTGTAGCCAGAAACCTGGAAACCATTCTCCAACCTCCTTCTTCTTCATTTCCCCCTTTATCCAATCAGCAATCTGGCTCATGGATTTCACCTTGACTTTAGCTTTGGGCTGCTCTTTTGTTATCCAAGTTCAGGGCACCACCATCACCTCTCACTGGGTCACTCTTGCAGATTTCTCACCAGTCTCTCTGCCTCTGGTCTTGCTAACCCTCAATTCAGTCTCCAAGCTGACAGAGCAATTTGAGACCTATATTTTCCACTGAAAAGCTTTCTTAAGCTGGGCACAAAGGCATGCACCTGTAATCCCAGTATTCTGGGAGGCTGAGGCAGGAGGAATACAAAGTTCAAGCCTAGCCTGGGCAATTTAGTGTCTTAAGACCCTGTGTCAAAATAAAAAAAGTTTTAAAAATCCTGGGGCTGTAGCTCAGTGCAAAGGCCCAGGGGATCAATCCACACTACCAGGGATTGGAAAACAACAACGTTCTTAGACTTCCCTTTGCTCTCAGGAAAAAAGTTGGAACCCCACATCCTGCCTTCCAAGGCCCTCTGCCATTGTGGCCCAGTCTACTTCTCTGGTTTCATCTCTTCCAACTTGTTTTCTGGCTTCTGCATTGTCCCTATCTCCTTATGAACCCTTTCTCATCATTTAGGTCAAAAGTTAAGCGTCACTTCCTTGAACATGTTCTCAATTCTCATAATGCAATTCCCTGTACTTCATCACTCTACTCATCCAAACTTACTGTAATTATCTGTTAAAGACTGTCTTCCTCTGTAGGCTGTGTTACATCCCTATCACCCAGCAGAGCGTGGCTATTAAAAGGGTTAAATAAAAGAGACCAGGCAGTTCTCATGTTATTGTGTCTACAGGTGGTAACTGACACCGAAGATGTACAGGCGATAATCCATCCCCAGAAACTAAAGGAAAAGAATGAGTAAGAGATGGACAAAAGGCTGACAGGGAGAATAATAAAGGAAGAGGCAGAGAAGCAGAACATCAGAGGAGAATGTAGTCACAAACTCAAAAAGAGAAGCATGAGGAAACTGGGGGTACCAAACAGGGTCACCCACAGCAAAGGGGACAGACGTGGATGAAAAACGGTGGTGGTCTTGGTTACAGAGCCAGAAATGTAATGTGTAAGAAATGTAATGTGTGCAGAACATCAGAGGAGAATGTAGTCACAAACTCAAAAAGAGAAGCATGAGGAAACTGGGGGTACCAAACAGGGTCACCCACAGCAAAGGGGACAGACGTGGATGAAAAACAGCGGTGGACTTGGTTACAGAGCCAGAAATGTAATGTGTAAGAGTGTAATGTAATGTTTGTTAAACTAACACACATAAGAAGGTATATATATATTTTTCCTTTTCCTCAGTTCTAGTCCTTGGTCCATCAAAGATTCATTATGTACTCTAGGCCAGGTACTTTACCAGGCTTTAGGGAGACCTGGGAACTAGAACAAGCTTCCTTGGTCTGCTGGGCTCAGTACCCTTTCTGCTAGGCAAAGTTACAATGTGCCCAACCTGAGCATTGTATTGGAGTTGGTACTGATTGGCTATCTGGACACATTCAATGAAACTAGAGTTAGAGTTCACGCCCAGAGGTGTGCAAGACTTTATCTTGTTCTGAACTGGCAGGAAGCAAAAGGGAAAATGCATGTAGCAGACTATTATTGCATCATTTCTGTCTGCTCATAAGTCAGTCAGAGATGAGATTCTGGGATTTTCCAAGAAAACTGATTCCATCTACTCAAAGGAAAAAAAAAAAAGATACAGTAGTTTAATTAAAGATACCCCCTTTAAAAATATTCTCCTGACTTAGTGCCACTTATTAATCAACCTGCACAGATTTCTTTAACTCTAAGACATACATTGTACAACTAACTAAACTATTGCTTCACTATTTTTTTTCTGTCCTTGTGTTTGCAACAGTGTGGTATTGTGTTCAAAAGGTCAGTGAGTCAGTTTTCTGAAAATTAATGGGTGTCAGTGGGGTTGGGAGTTGGACTGGAGACAAAGGGAGGGACACTAACTGATTACAAATTTCTCTCACTAGGTTTTCACTTAACACTCATTTTATACATTTCACTTTATATAACAGATATTGTGCTGGGAAAAATAGTTTAAATCAAAATCCCTTTAAGGCACATTATCTTTAATGCTCTAGAAAACCTGTTATTTAAGGAAATTCTGCCTATTGATTTTTTTTTTTTTTTTTTTTTTTTGGCACTGGGGATCAAACTCACAGCCTCACACCTGCCAGACAGGCACTTAAGCCACTGAGCCAAACTCCCAGCCCTAGTTTTTTTTGAGGCAGGGCTGCACTATGTAGCTCAGGTCGGCCTTGCGCTTGCGTTGTAGCCCAGGCCCAGGCCGGCCTCGAACTCACAACGCTCCACCTACCTCAGCCTCCCGAGTGCTGGGATTAAAGGCGTGCGCCACCATGCCCGGCTGTTTTTTTGTTTTTTGAGACAGGGTCTCACCACCTAGTCCAGGCTGGCCTTTAAACTCAAGGCAATTCTCCCACCTCGCCCTCCCAAATGCAGCACGACACCCGGCCAGCCTGTCGATTTTTAAAAACAAAAGTAACCATTCCCTGAAGCCTAACTCATACTTTCCTAGTTTATAGCTTGGATTTTAAGTATACTTAAAAACCAAACCAAACCAAACCATATAGGATTGGGGAAGAAAGCCATAAAAATACCTGTCCCTAGCCCCAATCAGATTTTAGTTTTTGGAATCTGGGAACAGAAGCAGGAAAACAAGCTCTGAAATGTCCCTTCCTGAGGGAAATCCCCTCAAGAGACTGAGCTCAGACCTGGACCTGCTTAGTGCTGCAGTTTGAGGTCCCTGGGGGCCTGGGGTAGGTTGAGCAAGGAGGGGGACCGAATTAAACTGGAATAACAAGGACAGGAATAACAAGCTACATATCCCAAGTGCTTCCAGGGGAGCCAGGCTCTGCTTGAGGCGCTCAGTTAATCACCCCAACATCCCATAAAATAACTACTATTATTTCCCCTTTGGGAAACTGAGTCAGGAGATTAGAAGCAACTTGCCCACTGTCCTGCACTACGAAGTGGAAGAACGGGTGTCTAGCTGGTGGCCAATAAGGTGTCCGTAATATGCCCAACTTCGCTGAAACGGATCAGAAAAACTCATCTTTAGGACAGCAAGCAGGGCCGGTCTGGGAAGCCGGTGATTTATCAGCGCTGTCAGAGATAAGGAACTACTCTTCGAGGAGGCAGGCGAGTCAGAGGTGAGCACAAACGCCAGGGTGCGGGGTGGCTACGGGCTGGGGCGTTTAGTCCTCTCCGGTCGGAGCCACACGGCCAAACCCGGATCCCGCAGGACAGAGGCATTTCTGGCGCGGGCCACGTGTCCCAGGCTCCGGGCCAGGGGCGGTTCGAGGAGGCGGGGCCGGGAGCAGGGAGGGGCGTTCGGGGCCGGGCCGGGAGCAGTGCGCTTGCGCGGCTAGGTGGGGCTGCGGCGCTGCAGGAGCGCGAACCCGGCGCGTTAAAGGCAGCTCCACCCGCTCCCGGCTGGAGTGTCGCGGTGCGCAGGCGCGGGCTCTCTCCTTGTCATTCCGCGCCGCGTGTGGGTTGGTGGCTCGGCGGTGGCGGTGGTGGCTCTTGTCGGCACCATGAGCGGCTTTACCAGCGAGGAGCACGCCGCGCCCTTCACCCTCGAGTACCGCGTCTTCCTCAGTGAGTGTCTAGGGCCCCCCGCGCCTTCCCGCCCGTCGCCCATTCATTCCTGGCCTCGCTGCCCCGCGCGGGTACGGCCCGGGGTCCCCGAGCGGCCCGGCCGCCTCGGGCGCGTCTCTGGGCCCTGCTGGCCGTACCGGCGGGGGTGCCCCGTGACCCTCCCCGCCAAGGGAAAACGCTTCCCTTTCCCACGTCCCGCAGAACCCGAACCCGGCTGGTTTTGCGAGCGCCGGGCTCAGGAGAGATCTGCAGGGAAAGGAAACCACTGAGTCACCCTAGAAAGGTGCCTGGACGTAAAACAATCCGCGTAAGAGGATTGCAGTCTGGAGGAACGGGGGCAGGAGGTGGGACTGCTTAAAGACTTTAATTCCGCCGCCTTGGTTCAGATGGTCGGCGCTGAGCCGGGTCAAGTCCTCCCCCTCGGTGGACAGCGAGGGAAACTGAGGCCCGACCATGCTGCATCCATCCTCGGGCGTAGCGCTTCTGCCTCCCCTGCTTCGTGTTTTCCCGTAAGCGCTGATGCTGGGATTGTCTCTTGTGAAACAGAAAGCTATGCCCCGCCAGTCACTCAGGTGACGTCGATCAGAAAGCACAGTGCCAAGTTTTTAGACTGGGTCAGGAATCTCTTCCCAAGTCCTGCGCTTAGGAGCAGAAGGCTGGGGGCTGACGGTGCCCCACCTTCCTGGGCACACTCCCTTTTGCCTTTTAGCTACCTAGGTTTATTTTTATCCTCCCCATCCTGCAGCTACTTGGAATAGATGAATGGTGCTAACGGAGGTATTAGGAAATGCGTGACCAAAGACCCCTGTATTTTACCCTTTTTACAGTTTTATCCGAAAGAGAACAGGCAGGTTCAGCGAAGTCCGGGTTAGTGTATGGAGGACAGGGAGAGGTAGGGTGGAGGGAGCGACTGAGAATACAGTTCTGAAAGAATAAACCAAGCGCCTAGCCAGACTTAGCCTGGGGGTGGGAGGAACAGGAAAGTGAACCCTAAAGTTTG
Organism: Dasyprocta punctata; assembly: GCA_004363535.1. NCBI lineage: Eukaryota > Metazoa > Chordata > Mammalia > Rodentia > Dasyproctidae > Dasyprocta > Dasyprocta punctata. The sequence continues at coordinate 17,219 of RJWM01023313.1, forward strand.
CAGTGCTTAGGTGAAAGTTAAACCACGAGGTAAATTCAGGAAGACTGAGACTCCCCATGTCCCCATAATTTCAGAATTAAGTAGTAAAGGCAGTACAGGAACTTTTGACTAATAATTCACAGTGCCGTTTTTTCTGAAAATAGTGTTGGCTCCAGAATTTCTCTATAGAATGGACTTACTGTAGAGAAGCGTCTCTGCTTTGAAAGGTGAGGGGATTGTCTGGAAATGGCCTTCGAACTTTTTTTTTTTTTTTTTTTTTTTTGTGGTACCAGGGATTGAATTCACAACCTCACACCTGCCAGACAGGCGCTTAAACCACTGAGCCAAATTCCTGGCCCTAGGGTTTTGAGACAGGGTCGCACTATGTAGCTCAGGCCAGCCTTGCGCTAGCGTTGTAGCCCAAGCCGGCCTCAAACGCACAATGCTCCTCCTACCTCAGCCTCCCGAGTGCTGGGACTAAAGGCGTGCGCCACCACGCCCGGCTTGAGGTAACATTTATAACAGACTCGCTGTTTGTGCTTAGATTCGTATTGGCAGTGAGTATTTGAGGCCATTAGGGGAATCCTTCTTTAATAGAAGTATAAGCATCCAATAGAGTGCAGTCATGAGTGATTAGGAAGGGACCTAAGATTGAGGGCAGTCACTGTACAAATTGTTTTTTCCACTGTTCAAATTGTTCTTTGATAAGGTGGATGGATTCTTACATTTCCTCTTGAATAGTGAGGAACGTTTTCTTTATTTGTTTGCTGTCCTAGGGGTGGAACTCCCATTGTTGCACATGCTAGACAAGCTCTACAATGAGTTATATCCGCAGCCTTGAGGAATTTTTAAAATTACTCTTTGGATACGATAGTTGAGTCTCTAGGACATAAAAGTAGCCTGTGAAGAATTTGTTACGACTTGATTATCCTTGAGAAACATTGTAGTCTAGGGTTTAGTCCTGCTGAAACATCATTTAAAGCAACACAGTTTATAATTTAGCAAAAGATCTATTCTTTTCTTTCCAACTATTTCCTAAGAGTTCTGAAACTAGTTAGCTGATACAAGATAAAAAATAATTTGATCACCATTTGTATACTATTAGCACTGCAGAGGTCAGGACATGCTAGGCTAAGGATTAATACTGTTACAAGCCTACAAGGTGCTTAGCTGAAAACTTGCTCTTGGGGGAGGGTCAGGGAAGGGGAAATACACAACTGTGGGAGACAGGAGGTAAATTGAGGCTTAATTGGCCTCCTCAGTGAACACAAAGGAGAAAGTCAATACAGCTGGGTTTAAGTTGGTTACCTGAGCATGTACGAAATGGGTATTGGAAGATAGATGACCCTTGTGTTACTTTAATTGCTTATGTCAGTGTTTTTATTCACTCCTCTGCCCATTAGAGGCGAGACCCCCCTGACTGTCCTCATGTTAAACTGACTCAGTGTCTTTTCATCCTTGTTTGCCACCCAAGTCAGGGAGAAAACCAAGTAGCGGGACTAGGTCTCCCACAAATGGCTTTGAGTGGGGAAAGCTTGGAGTGGTTTGGCTCCCTACAGGTGGCGCCTGGGACAGGAGGGACCTGTGACCCTCCTAGGCCACTGCACACAACCAGGTTTTATGTATTTTTAGTGTAGGAATGAAATCGTGTACTTCATGAATTTAGTTATATAATTAACTATAGTAATAACTCACTTTTTTTGGAGACAGTACAATATATAGTGCAAGCTGGTCTCGAACTAATGGTGATCCTTCTATCTCAGCCTACAGTGCTGGGATTGCAAGCATGTGCCGCCATGCCTGGCAGTAATAACTTTTCTAATTTATTTTGCAGAAAATGAAAAAGGACAGTATGTTTCTCCATTTCATGATATTCCGATTTATGCGGATAAGGTAAGATACCCCTGTCTTGAACCTGATTTCTTTCCTCAGATCAACTAGTTCTACATAAGAGTTTTCTTACACATTTTACAAGTGCTTAAAATGCCTTATTGTGCTATGAATTAAAGGTTCACTGAAAAATAAGAAGTTAGTCTTTCAATCAGATCATTCAGTTAAAGAAGCAACTATAAATTGGGGAAGGAGTAGAAGACTAGAAGCAAGTTTTAAGCTGCTTTGTTGTTTTTTTTTTGTCATATTTATCTTTTCTGTATGTGAGTTTGGAAATAAAATTCTAATATTTCATTAGTGATTTGAAAATAAACCAGGTACCCAGCACAAAATTTTGACTGTAAAAGTGGAATGTTTATTAAATAGTAAAAATAAATTACTCAATCATTACAAGATAATTCATAGGCTACTAGAGTGATTTGCAAATAGTGCTAATAAAGGTAAGTACACAGACTCCTAAAAGGAAATATCTGTTCCTATACACACCAGTGATCTGAAGAGATCTAACTTTAGTGTAGACTGGTAAGCTTACCATGAATTAGTAAGAATATTTGTGATCTTTAGGTGGTGGTAATACCTGTCACTTTTTTTTATGGTGTTGGGAATGGAACTCAGGGCCTTGTGCATGCTGGGCAAGTGCTCAACCTCTGAGCTACACCCCCAACCATATTTTTTTTTTTGTACCGGGGATCAAACTCACAACCTCGCACCTACCAGCCAGGTGCTTATGCCACTGAGCTAAATCCCCAGCCCTATTTTTTGAGACAGAGTCCCATTATACAGTTCAGACTGGCCTTGAACTCACTGTGTAGCCCAGGCTGGTCTCGAACTCACAACGATCCTCCTGCCTCAGGTTCCCGAGTGCTGGGATTAAAGGCGTGTGTCACCACGCCTGGCTCCCACCCGTATTTTTATACCTTTAAATAGTAATGTTGAAAAAAAGAAAAAAGGACTTTTTTTTTCAGCTTCCTTGCTAATGGAAGAAGTTTGTATTGAACTTGACCGAGGACAGATACCTGATTCATTGTAAACCTTTCATATTTTTTTCCATCAGTCACATTGAGTACCGAGCTTTTTGAGTTGTAAAAGCTGCATAGGTCATTGACCTTTCTTAGTCCAGTGTTGATACATAATGCAGGTGAACATCACATTCCAATGTATGTGTAGAATAACAGCAAAGATTTTTAAATTTTGTCCTTGTGTATGCTGAGTTCTATCGTCTTTTGGACTTGCCTCTCAGATAGATGAATTCATTACTTGTACCAGGAAGTCTGCTGTAGTTCCATGTTGACCCTTACATGTAGAAAATCCATCTCTTAGTTGCTTCAGAGAAGCCTGCCCGAGCTGGGTTCCAGTCAGAGGCAGTGGAGCAGACCTGAGACCTGAGACCAATTATGTGCCACAGTTACAGCAGGGACCTCTAATTGGCATGTGTTTTCTTGTGGGGTTCTCAAAGTCGTACTTAGAAACTGTGATCTGTTACATCTGATTTCCTGGGAGTTGATGTGAACTACAGAGTCCTCTCTCCATCTCTTGGAACAGCCCCATTTGGTTGGCTAAAATTACCTGTTTTGGTATAGTACATGTAAATTATACTGTAAAGTACTTCACTCTAATGTTTCAGCTCATTCTGAGTGCTGAAGAGGTATGAAGCCACCTTAGGTTTACTGTAATGTATTATTTTGTGGCGTCGGGGTTTTACACCCAGGGCCTCACACATGGTAGGTATGTGCTCTTCCACTGAGGTACACTCCAAGCCCTTTTCCACATTTTTTTTTTTAACTAGAAAATAAACACCAATTTTATTAATACAACAACAACAGAAAGGATTTGTAATTTCTCAGAAGAAAACTTACCTGAAACCCACATCACCTGGTGTTACAGGATTAAATGCTCGTATCAGGTCACATTGACTGTTCAGATAGCTCCTCACCACACCCTGAAGGGTCATCAAGGACAACTGCCATTGAGCTGCTGAGGGACGTGCTGGGCACTGGGGAGGCGGCTTCACAGTCAGTCCCGTGTCACATGACTGAAGGGACTCCTGCTAAGAAGCGCCTGGAGTAGAGAGAACATATCAGTGTGGACAGCAGAGCCTTGCTTTTCAAGAGTTAAGAAAAACCAAGAACTAATCTGTTTTTTCTGGGTAGTCAGCCAGGGTGCTCTGTGAAGAATCCCTTTCCAGGCTCACCCCAGCCCATGGTGGGAGGAGCAGAAGTGGGTGAGGTGGCAGCATAGTAGCAGGTGGGTACAGCAAGGCACAGGCTCGACTCTGCTGGTGGTTGTGGGTATCTTTTCTGGCAGCTGCAGCAGTTTGATGGGGGAGGTAGGAGCTACCTGTCAGTCACCTCTGCTTGAAGCCGTATTTTTTGTGTTCATAAAAGAGGTCTGTGTTAAGAGCTCCCCAAGTTGACGATCTTGGGGCAACCATCTCAGTCCTTCTGGATGGTGTACTCTACAATAATAGGCATCAGAAGGCTGGGTATTTAACTCGGCCAAACAAGCACCTGCCTGGCAAGTGTGAGGCCATAAGTTTGATCCCCAGTACCAAAAAAAAAAAAAAATAATAATAATAATAGACATCAGAGACTCTCCAACCTCCACAGATTATACAGTGCCTCAGTCAGACCCCTAATTACACTCATCACATATTAGCACCAGGGTGCAGGAACACGCATAGGAGTCACAGATTACACACTTGCCATCATAGGTCTCAGTCTTTCAGTGGCAATGCCAGTTTGCTTGCAGCAAAAGATCAAATCCAGATGATGTTTAGCCATCACTCCTACCCAAGAGGGCTGCTGGAACTTCTACTTTTTTTTTAAGTTGCTTGAACTTGCCATCTTCCTGCCCCAGCGTACTTCATTGTGCCCAACTATCCCTAGCTTAATTGATGGTACCATCAAATATAGATTGCTGAGCAAAGAAAATACCTTGATATGTAGTAGATTTTTGGTGTTTGTAAATGATTGGACAATATTCTAGCCAAGAACTAGGATGATCATAGACATGTGGTACGTGTTCTTATGCTGCTGCAAAGTACTTTAAAATAGGCAACTGAGAGCACACAGTCCCATGTAAATCATCTTTGCAGGTTCCCTGTGACACTGGTGTCTTGCTTGTGTCTGTGATGTGGTGACTCAGGTAGCAACTCTGCCTTTATTTCACCCTGTGGTAGCTCAAAAGCACGAGCTCTTTTGACAACTCTGATTTCACCAGTAGTCCAGACCTTAAGGGACCTCAGCATGTACAATTCTTGCCTATGTGGCCGGAAGGAGCTCTTTTGTTTTGTTCTGTTTTAAAGGAAGTCGATTGTTTATAATACAAATAAGGGTATGACAGAAGTTATTTTGGATTATAGCCCCCAAAAGTCTGGTGAATTCATTTGGTTGTAGAACAGTGTGGTTTTCTTTTTGTAAAATGTCTTAATATGATTACATTTATGTAAACACATTTTTATGTGTGGGGTCTAGGCTTTCTCCCTGATGTGGTCTGTCATTTCAGGGTTGGTAGTGAGTGAATGTCATCATAAATAAGGATGTCCCTTTAACACAACTCAGCTCCACAGTGGAAAAATTCCAACAGCTCACATATTCTATCCTATGTCAGGACCTTTTGATAAGGACAACATTTATTTCGTTGTGTCATTAGGTAATCAACCCAGTTAGGTCAGGAAATTCTTGAGACTCCAATATCCTGCTTGGATTGTGTCCAAGTCAAATATATGGAGAAGGCAAAGACATGGACTCCCTAGATTTTCTTTTAATTATAGCAATGCCCTTTACCGTGCATTTATTTCGGAGTCAAATGCACAAGCACCTGTACCTCAGAACTTCTGAGATGCCAGAAATTTATAAAACTAAACATAGTATAAATAGTATGAAATACTGGGCAGATAAAGATCTAAATTTTAGTGCTTAAATATCATGACTTGATATTTTAATTTTAGGAGTTTGGTGTTTTTCTAGTCTATGTCTTCTGTTTTTTGTTTGTTTGTTTTCTGAGACAGGGTCTCACTGTATAGCCTAGGCTGGCCTTGACTTTGTGGTGATCCTCCTGTCTCAGCCTCCCATGTGCTGGGATTACAGGCATGTGCCGCCATGCCTGGCTTCTAATCCATATTTTAAACTCTGATGTTAAATACTAGTTCTGACTACATAGCTTCTGTTTGTTTCCCAAGATCCTGCTGGGAGCATGTAGGAATGTATATAAGTAGGGAACTGTTCATTTTCCTCCCTTCCCAAGGAAGTCATGCTTCCAACCCAGTGATGGCGAACCTTTTAGAAAACAAGTGCCAAATACAGCTCAGAACCCACTTACTTATCACAAAGCGCCAGCACTGCGGTTACACCTGAATCCTGAGGTTTTGGTCGAGAAAAAACAACTCCACGTTAACATTTTTGTCTTTTTTTAAAAAACATTTTTGTCTTAAAAGAAAAACACATTTGCCCTAGGTTTGCTACCTCTGTTCTAGTCAAATAAGTTGACAATATTTTCTGCAGTTCAGCGTAATTGATCATGTTTCTTGGGAAAGGTTCCAGGTCAAATTTCATAGACACTGCAAATATCAGAAAAATTTGACAACTGGAAATGCAGGTTCTTGATTGATTTTATAGGGGAGAAAATAAACTGAGATATAGTTAGAATATCCGTTTTCAAAATTTGGTGTCTAGTATGTCTAGAATGCTGCACAGCCTAAGGGAAAAATATCCAGGATTGGGCTAAATAACAAAACCAGTTGAGTGAAGAAGGCATGAATTGATAAGGCATGGTACTACTAAATGTCTTAAAAAAGGTCTCAACATTATAAAGTACATAAATACTGGAAATATTCAAATATGTAATGTTTTTAAAATTTTGTTGTTTTTTCAGACAGGATCTCACTATTATATAGTTCAGGCTGGCCTTAAATTCACTGTGTAGCCCATGCCGGCCTTGAACTTGAGGTGTTCCTCCTGCCTCAGCCTTCTGAGAGCTGGAATTACGGGTGTGCCACTCTTTTTTTTTTTTTTTTTTTTTTTTGCGGCACTGAGGGTTGAACTCACAACCTCACACCTGCCAGACAGGCGCTTAAGTCACTGAGCCAAACTTCCAGCCCTGGTTTTTTGAGGCAGGGTCGCACTAAGTAGCTCAGGCCGGCCTCAAACTCAAAACGCTTTTCCTACCTCAGCCTCCCGAGTGCTGGGATTAAAGGCGTGTGCCACCACGCCCGGCTCAGGTGTGCCACTCTTAAGAGAATTTTTATTTTACTGCTAGGCTTTAGAGCCTACAAAAGTGCCTGCCACTTAGCAGTGGTGCTTGATGAATTTTTGTTTACAGAAACGAATTCAGCTGGGAGTGGTAGTGTAGGCCTGCTATCCCAGCACTTGGGAGGCTGAGACAGAAGGATTATGAGTTTGAGGCCTTGCTACACAGCTAGTTCAAAGCCAGCTTGCACTATGGGAGACCCTGCCTCGACAAAACAACAAAGAATTCACTTTACGTCTTCTTGCAGGTATTCATAATTACTAAAAAGCTTAGGCTTTCATAATTTTTCTGTTCACAGAAAACAATTTCGATTTTCTTCATTTTTTCCCTTCCTTTTAGTTATAGGGATTTGTAACATTAGATAATGCTGTTTTAAGGGTCTATACATATTTATATTTTAGTTCATTGGACGTTTCAATCTTGTTCCCAATCTTTGAATTAGCGATTTCAGCTCTATTTGCTAAAACCGGTTTTGTTTTTCGAGATGGGGTCTTGGCAGTGTTCAAGGCTGCCCTTGCGCTCCCTGTCCTCTTGCCTTAGCTTCCTGGCTATCTGAGGTTATGTCCTATGCCACTTCACTGGCAGTAGTTTTTTCTTAAAGCAGTGTATTCATTTGGTGGCATTTTCTTTTGAAAAAGTAACCAGTCTCCTTGGTTTTTCTCTTCTGGGTTAGGCAACTGTTGTGACAGCTCCACCTTGTGGTTTTGTAGGAAATTGCTGCTGCTGAAAATTTTAAAAACCCTGATTTGTTCATGTTTACAGATTGGGACGGAGGGATGGACGGACGGACAGACAGACAGATAGATAAGGGATCAAGCCCAGGATTACTCTACCACTGAACTACATCCCCAGCCCTTTTTATTTTTTCTTTTGAGAGAGGGTCTTGCTAGGTTGCCCAAACTGACCTTGAATTTATGATCCTCCCACCTCAGCCTCTTACATGCTGGGATTATGGATATGCATCACTGTGCCTAAATCAGATCTGTCATGTTTATACCTGAGAAATGGTGCTAGATAAATGCAATTCTTAAAACCTTAACAGTGGTTAAGATAAAATTTAATCAAAGATTGGTCCTCCTGTTTTCTACCCAGATACAGTTAGTGTTATATTTTCTAAACCATTTAAATATTACTTTACAAGATACAGGAATAGAGCAGTGTATTCAGTCTTGCATTTAATTATCTCCATTTTTTCGGTTTTATGTTGTTGATAAGAATTTAAATGAGCAACAGAACTTTACCTTTTGAATAACATTTGAAGAGCTTTTGTGCTTGATTAAAAGTAACAGCAGGGTCATTAGTGGCTTGGGTCTTGTGTTAGGTGTTTTCTCCCCTCATGAGGAAAGTGACTGACACCTAAATGAACAGGAGTCAGCGTTTACTTTGGCTTATGTTGCAGTCCATGGTCAGCCAGCTTTGAGGGAGGCAGGTCTAGTGGAAAGGTCTGGCAGAGGAGAGTTGTTCACCTCATGGTACTCAGGAAACCTCATGGCATCGAGGGAGATATACCTATCCAGCTCACACCCACAGTGACCCCCTCTTCCAGTCGGACCCCACCTCCTAACAGCAAGTCAGCCATATCACTCCTAATTCTTCACCTTGCAACCCATGAGGCTTTGGGGGCCATTTTAGACCTAAACCATGACAGTCACTACTGACTTTCAGCCTTACGGTTTGTCAGTGCCTGATTTCTTATGCAAAATAGAAAAGAGGTAGTTTTAAAAAGTCGTGTATGTAGCCGGGCGTGGTGGTGCACGCCTTTAATCCCAGCACTTGGGAGGCTGAGGTAGGAGGAGTGTTGCGAGTTCGAGGCTGGCTTGGGCTAGTGCAAGGCTGGCCTGAACTACCTAGTGCGACCCTGCTTCAAAAAACCAGGACTGGGAGTTTGACCCAGTGGCTTAAGCACCTGTCTGGCAGGCGCAAGGCTGAGTTCAATCCCCGGTGCTGCAAAAAAAAAAAAAAAAAAAAAGTTGGGTACCTGATTTTCACTTTATTTCTTTTGAGATATGATCTTGCCATGTCGCCCATGTTGCTCTCAACTTTGTGGACTTGGATGATGCCCCACCTTAGCTTCTTGAGTAGCTGACCCTGCAGGCCACACCCACTCTTTTTCGTTTGAAACCAACTTTTAAAGTTACAGTTTGTATAAAAGACTAACTGCAGCTTTAAGCTTTACCTGTGCCCTTATAGAGGCCGGAAAGTGATAACCTACTATTAAGGTTTTATTCCTTCGTAAAAATCATTCCAGTTATTTGAAGCTCCATTTTAATTTGCCTATGTCAACTCCATATTTAACTTAGTATGCAAAATGAGATGACAATGTGATTGTGTATATTTTAAAACTGAAAGTATGTAGGAATTATTCCTCTGAAAAATCATCACTCTTTATAGTGATCAGTTTAAGGCTGTAAACTAAAGATAATAGCACTGCCATTGGTTAAAATAGTTTTGAACATATTCTTTTGTATTCAGTGTCAAACTTCTAGTCCTTTTGGGGAGTACTTGTTTTTCAAGAATAGCAAAATTGGAAGAATAATGTGGATGATCTGGCTGATTAATCTGGTTAACACTGAAACTGAATTACCTAAACGAGGCGACTGGGCTGACTTGAGGTTTGTCTACAAACTGCCTCTGAAATTGAAGCTCCAGCTACATCATGAGTGTCGAGGTGCATGGAGGTGACAGACACCAGCCCTTGGAGATGAGTGTCTGGAAGATGACCTTCTTCATAGATGAAATTTCTGTTGTATTTGTTTAAAAACTGTTTCCCTCCTTTCTGGAGATGCTCTACCCCAGCATAACATATATCTGAGCATGGTACAGGCACTCAGGAGGCTGAGACAGGAACATTGTGAGTTTGAGACCAGCCCAGGTTACACAGCAAAACCTTGTCTCTAAATGCCAAAACAACTGCAACAAAAATAAAAACATACAGAGAAATTCAAAGAAATAAACAACCATACACCTGCCATCTTGATTCTACAGTTAGTATTTTCCTTTATCTGTTGTCTGTCATTCTGTCTGAAGTCTGATGCAACTCCATTGACTTCAGAGATCCAGTATAACAACCGGTTTAACTTCGGAAAAAATGGGGTGTGCTTCAAAGTGAGAGAACAGATTAACTCTTGTGACCATCTGGCCTTCTCTTGTCTTTCCAGGACGTGTTTCACATGGTAGTTGAAGTTCCACGCTGGTCTAATGCGAAAATGGAGGTAATGTTTTGCCTTAGATGTCAGAAGTAGGGTACACATGACTTGGCCACGCTGATTCTCTCAAGGATGAAGCAGCAAGACTCCAAGGGTATCCTCTGTCCAGTCTCAGTCTGGCCACCCCCCAGCCTGACAGTCTTCTCCCTGGGTCAGGCCAAACACGGCCCTTTATCGCCCGCATGCTTCAAACTGCTCCCCACAGCTTTACTTCTGAGGCTCCCGAGACCTAGTACTGTGTACCACTTTTTTGACAGTGACCTGAAAATTTTTAAACTTTTTAAAGGAAAGCTGAAGTTGGATACTGTTTTGTCCTTTCAGTAAAATCGTTGGTACTTTTATTTCTCAAATATTAGGGTTTATTCCAGCTAAGTAGTTGTTGCTTTCTGGAATTAGAAAATGTACTTTCTCCTCTTGATAGTGCTGTATACCTCTTGGAAGTTTTCCACTTAATGGCCAATTAGAGACACAGTTCAAATTACAATAAAAGTTAGAGATAAAGTTAGTTGTGAAAGTGGAATTAGGGGTCATATGTATATCATGATTCATTTCCTCAAATTCTTATGTAATATTTCACATCTAACTATGTAACCATTTGAAATCTTATTTCAGATCGCTACAAAGGACCCTTTAAATCCAATTAAGCAAGATGTAAAAAAGGGGAAACTCCGTTACGTTGCAAATTTGTTCCCTTATAAAGGATATATCTGGAACTACGGTGCCATCCCTCAGGTATGTCTCCATTAACTTGCAGAAAATGTACTTTTTTTATAACTTACTGTTAGCAAAAAAAGATTTAATCACCTTTAGAAAATGTTCACTGTAGTCAGTTTTTTAAACCATAGGAAAGGATAATCAAATTGGTTTATACTACTATGTGGTTTTTTTTGTTTTTCTTTTTAGCACCGCTGATCAAACTCACAACCTCACACCTGCCAGGCAGGTGCTTGAACCACTGAGCCAAACTCCCGGCCCTAGTGTTTTTTGAGACAGGGTCGCACTATGTAGTTCAGGCTGGCCTTGTGCCCACGTTGCAGCCCAGGCTGGCCTCGGACTCACAATGCTCCATCTACCTCAGTTTCCTGAGTGCTGGGATTAAAGGCATGCGCCAAAGTTTACTACTACTTTGAACAACTTCTTTTTAGTATCAGTTGTAAATATTTATAATGTCTGAACTCAGATTTGAAAGTTTATGTTCTTTTCTGAGCTATTTCTCTCTTTTCTATGGATTAGGGTTATGAACTCTATACATTGTGTTTTACAAACCCTGCGGCAAGTCAGATAGAGTGACAGTAGTGGTCCGAAGCGCTGATGTGGGCACAAGGCAGGTGTGTCTCCTGCCGGTCCCCTCTGAGACAGTAGCGCTCAGCTCCTATGGATATTGGAAGGAGTGAAGAAGGCACTTAGTCCCTGCACTTGCAAGTTCTCCAAACTGTTGATTTTTTGTTTTGGGTGCTGCGCCCTCCTTATTGAGGCCAAGCTCTTTGTGATAAAGTAATGATGGGGTCAGGTGTGGTGGTGCACACCTGTAACCCTAACATTTGGGAGACTGAGGCAGGAGGATCACTGTGAGTTCAAGGCCAGCCTGGGCTACATAATGACTTCAAGGGTAGCCTGAACTGGACAGCAAGACTGTCTCAAAAAAAAAGGAATGATGGGGTTCCTATTTTCTTATAGTCCTTGGGGGGGGGGGCATCTGCATGGTTTACAGTTTATCCCCAGCACAATACCAGTATGCAGGTGGTTACTTATGTTTAATGTTTGAATGGGTCTTTAGAACATCTCTTTATGAGTATATGATATACGTTTAATTTTAGTTTGGCCAGGCTAATGCTCTGGCACTTACTGTATGTTCAAGTTGGTTTTTCCTATTGATAAATGGTTTGTTTCTATTCACCATTAGGTATATTAAATGGAATCTATTGTGAAACAAGTTACTAGAACATAGGTCAAACTCATGTAGCTTGTTGAAGAGTCCCAGACATTTGCTCTCATCATAGCACTTGCCTTGGCCTTCAGTTGGTTTAGTGTGTAGCTTTGAACTATTATCCCTTTAGGAAAACCTTGCTGATGTGCTCCTGTAGGTTGGCGTTTGTTTTCTTAATGTTGGCTTTTTGTATGTGGTCTTCCTTTATTCCTCTTTGCTTTGATCTTTTTGCCTTCACTCCAGCTGAATAGACAAGCAAATCCAAGTCATAAATATGTTCTGCTTGGGGAAAAAAGAACCCAAACAGCAGCTGCACTTTAAGCTAAACTTCCTGGCACGCACAGGCTTCAGCTCTTTTTTGAGATGCTCTGCGAGGACTCTGGCCTACAATTTAGCAAAAAGAAAAAAGAAACCAGCAATTTACACTTCAGAAAATCCTGATTGAAGCTTTCAGTATTGGTTCCTGGCCAACAATAATGCATTTTTGGGGAATTTTGATTTTGTTGTTTGTTTGGTTGGTTTTTGGTTTTTTGAGACATCTTGCTTTGTACTGTAGGCTGGGCTTGAACTCACCATGTAGCCTTGGCTGGCCTCATGCTCACAGCAATCCTCCTGCCTCAGCCTCCCAAATACTAACAACAATGCTTTTAACAGTAGAACATATCATTTCCATTATAGTATTATTGCCTACCCACTTCTGTTTTACAAATTTGTTATAAAGAAAATCCAGTAGTAGAAGACAGTAAGTACCTAGAGCAGTTCATCAAATCACTTGTCTTCTAATACATTTGTAAAAGTATTTGGGTCCTTACATATTTGTGTTTGTATGTTGCCTCAGTTATTAAGTTGTTGATTTTTATTTGTTCTCATCATTATGTCTTAAATTCAGTTTAGTATTGTATGTATAATACAAACTCCAGAATTTAATTGAAATTATTATGTGTATTAAGATTCTTAAATGTGAATAGTTAAAGAGTAACTGAATGCTCGAACTGTTACAGAAATACTCAGCATGATCCCTTTTGTTAGCAGGATGTACAGAAATGACAAATTCTAAGCCTTATTTTTTAGACTTGGGAAGACCCAGGACACAGTGACAAACACACTGGCTGTTGTGGTGACAATGACCCAATTGATGTTTGTGAAATTGGAAGCAAGGTAATGAAACTTGTTATTTTTCTTCTATAATACTGAGATGGTATCAGTGAAATATACCCAAGTTCTCACTTTAAATATATTGTGAATAAAATATGTAAATATTAATGAAATAGTAATGTCTCTTTGGGTGATAAATCTTCTATCTGATTCTAAATATTTATACATTATCATTTGTATACTTAAACCTAGTCCAGAAAAAAATGTGTCTATCTCCAGATGACTGGACACAGAAGAAGCTGATGTGCTCAAGTGGCTTGAATAGTTAGGAGGTAAAGGGGACCGGGACATCTCATCATCATAGTGCAGACCTCACCTCTTTGGCGTGATAAGTTAATTGAGTCCAGCCAAAAAACCTAAATTGGATACTTCTAGTAGCGATTCTTTTACCAAGGAGGGCGGCTTTAAAATTGTGATTATAAGCCAGGCATGGTGGTGCATGCTTGTAATCCCAGCGCTCAGGAGGCTGAGGCAGGAGGATCACCACAAGTGCAAGGCCAGCATGGGCTACAAAGTGAGGTCAAGGTTTGCCTGAACTTCATAGTGAGACCCTGTCTCAAAAATACCAAAAAAAAAAAAAAAAGATTTTGATTATAGTTATTTCTTTATGATCTTTCTCAGGGAAAATGGTAAGCAACTAACAACAAAGGTGTGATTAAGTTTTTCAAAACTCCAAGATGTTTTATTTTGTCGTGGTGCTAGGGATTGAACTAAAGGCCTTGTGCATATTAGTAAGGAGCTGTGTTATTTTCAACCTTAATACTGTAAGAGTAGTGAACTGTTTATTGCTTTCAAGGAACAATCTTAGTTAAGTGTTCAGAAACTTAGAATTTTTCTTATTTCTTCTTACTTAGCAAGTAAAACTTTTCTGCCATAGTTTTATTCTGTAGTGTTGTCCTGATTATGGTTGTTGGCTCTCAGGTATGTGCAAGAGGTGAAATAATCAGGGTGAAAGTTCTGGGCATCTTGGCTATGATTGACGAAGGAGAAACCGACTGGAAAGTCATTGCCATTAATGTGGACGATCCTGATGCAGCCAATTACAATGGTAAGAAAATATAAGAGTTTCAAATTTTTCAGTTTGTTTTTGGTTTTGTTTTTTAAGACAGGTCTCACTATGTAGCCCAGGCTGTCCTCGAACTCATGGTGATCTTTCTGCCTCAACCTCACAAGTGTTAGGATTACAGACATGCCATACCATACCTGGCTAAAATCTTTCTGATTCTTAGACACCACCAAACTTGACCTATAATGATAGAATTATAAGCCAGTCCTTTCAAACTATTAAAGAATGGAGGAACAAAGCATTTGACAAGGCATTGTTATTTTTACTAGTGACTTTGGGTTGATTAAATGCAATAGTTTTTTCATTTTCCTCTCCACATAATAGCACTCAGTTACTATGTGTATTTTCTAAAAGCATTTGACATAATTCACATACCCTAAAATTCATTGACATGTACAAGTCAGTGGCTTCTGGTATATTTACTAAGTTGTGCAACTATCACCATAGTCTAATTCCAGGTCATTTTCATCCTCCTAAAAAGGAATCCCAAATCCAGCGGCAACACTATCCACTTTCCCTCAGTCTCTGGCAGCCAGTAATCTACTTTCTGTCTCTACAGTTTTGGCTGAACATTTCATGTAAATGGAATCATATCCTAGGTGGCTGTGTCTAGTTTATCTCACGTAGCATA
>RJWM01023314.1:0-32396 GCA_004363535.1 Dasyprocta punctata
TTTTTAATTCTTCCAGGAAAATACCCAGAAGGGGAATAACTGGGTCAAATGAGACCTCTAATCCTAGTTTTTTGAGGAATCTCCATACTGATTTCCACAGTGGTTGCACCAGTCTACACTCCCATCAACAGTGGAGAAGGTTCCTTTTTCCTTACAGCCCTACCAGCATTTATTATCGGTTGATTTCTTGACGATAGCCATTCTTTCTGGGGTGAGGTGGAATCTCAGTGTTGTTTTAATTTGAATTTCTCAAATGACCAGTGATGCTGAACATCTTTTCACATATTTACTTTCCATTTGTATTTCTTCATCTGAGAAGTGCATATTCATCTCAGATGCCCCCTTTTGGATTGGGTTTTTGAATTTGGGGTGGCCTGATTTTTTTTCAATTTTTTATATGTTCTGGATGGAAGTCCTTTGTCTGAGGGACAGTGGCCTAAAATTTTTTCCCACTTCGTGGGTTTTCTTATTACTTTGTTGATGATTTCCCTTTTTAATAAGATGAGATTCCAGTTGCTGTGTCTTTGATGCACTTGCCATGTGGTTTGGGGTTTGTTTGTGAACTCTCAGCCTACCCCTGTGTCTTCAAGATTTCTACCTATCTTGTCTTCCAGTGGATTTAGTGTTTCTGTTTTAATATTTGGATCTTTGATCCATTTTGACTTTAGTTTAGTGCATGATGGTAGACATGGTTCTAGTTTTAGTCTTCTGCATGTGGAAAACCAGTTTGTCCTGTGCTCTTTATTTTTATTATTACATTGTAATATAATGAAATCACTGTACAACTCAACAGGATGCAGAATCAGCGGGAGCACTGAGCTTGTTTTCCTGCAACTAGGCTGTCACATCTTGGGGTGCTGGGAGACAGTGACATCCAAAATGTGTGCCTATGCCCAGTCTACTATGTAGTCTCATTGTGGTTGCTGTTCCAGTAGAAAACTTGCTTCACAAAGATAGGATGCTGGAGAAACTTTTCAGTGCTTCTGTGGCGATCTCAGGATAGACCACCTTGAGTTTAATCCAGAGCAAATGGAGATTTTTTTTTTTTGCAACTGGGGATTGAACTCACAACCTTGCACCTGTCAGACAGACATTTAAGCCACTGATCTAACTCCCTGGCCCTATTTTTTTTGAGACAGGGTCTCACTATGCAGTTCAGACTGGCTTTGAACTCACTTTGTAGCCCAGGCTGGTCTCAAACTCACAATGATCTTCCTGCCTCAGCCTCCCGAGTGCTGGGATAAAAGGTGTGCACCACCACGCCCAGCAGCAAATGGAGATTTGAAGTTCTCTCAAATCTCATGCAGTTGATCCTCTTCTAGCACAGACAAAGTCTATTCATTTGGCTTATTCACAAATGGGTCATTGATTGATTCCTTCCCAGTCTAGTGATCTTTGTGGCTGGGACGTAACAAATAAACTCTTTGGAGAGCTGAGATAGGTGGTCGTGCACCAGCTGGGAGACAGAAGGCCCTGGTTCAGTGTCTTCCACAATCTCTGCTACTCTTTAAAACTTGTCATAAACCCCAATGTGCACTTGTCACTCCTATAACTCCAGTTTGGCTTTGAATACATCCACTTTATCTGTTGACTTGAAAACAGTTGTCATTTTGCCCTGAAGTGACAGATTGAGTTTACTGAGCAGGCTGAACATATTATATGTGTAAGCAAGTTTTCAGTCCATTCTGTGTCACTGAAATGTATTATCAGTGGTGACTGCTTTTCTGAAAGAACCCTCTGAAGCAGCCCTGTAACTCAAAAACTCTGGCCAGCGATCTGTCTTTGGAAAGCTAACTCACTTCTGTGTGTAAGATACGTGTGCTCTGCGTCTGTCTCCTCACAGAGCTGCACAAACAGACGTGAGCTAATGCCACATGTCCTTCAATGTGGCTGATAATTTCAGTCACATCCTGCCATTGTTAAGTTCAGTTGACAGTTTTTGGCTAGCCAGACTTTCTGTACGGATGACACAGTGGGTCAAATCACATTCAGAAGTGACCTCCCTGACTACAGCAGTGAAATGGGAAAGCTGTCCCATCATGACAGCATCTATCTCCGTGTGTGTACTGGCCCTAAATGACCAATTCAGGCTTCCTGATATGTAATCATTACGACGCTTGAATAGTTCCGCAGCTGTGGTATTCCTTGGCAGCAAAAGTGCACACACATATCCTCACATTCTTCCTCTTGAAAAATATATGGCACAAAAACAAGCATTGTAGTCTTATCGTGCATATCGGCAGATGCATAGACCTGGATTGTGTGGCACAGTGACTCATTAATCCTGTTGGACGATCGTGTCTTAGCTTCCCCTGCTGTTTCATCCACGTGTCCAGTGATGATGCCAGCCTGAAGAAGAGCACACGCCACCTTTTGAATGAAGGCCTCGCCTGAAAATTCACAGCAAATGTCCTCAGTCACAGGGAGGACCAACTCTTCACCAATAGTAAAGGATTTCTTGGTGTTAGCAATGGGGTTGGCCACTAAGAATGACTCCCAGATGTCCTCAGATGAGGAAGTCATGTCCTTCAATAATTTATCTTGTTCTTGGTGCTCACATTTTTTTCCTTTTGAAAAACTCCAGGCTTGTCTTTTAATGCAGGACACTTGGTCTCCATGTGACAGAGTGGTCCTACAGGTTTGATGGCTTCATTGGACAGTCGATTGCCACGTATGATACACAGCAGTTGGAGGATGTAAATTACCCATTGCAATGAGCCCATCATTTAAGCAGGACTCTCAAAGGCAGCTTTCTTTTTGTTAGAATCTCAGAGTCCTCTGCTGTCTTCTCACTGGGTCTCTGCCCCTTTTCAAAGACACTGGCTCAGGTTAGCTTGTGCGTCTACCAAAACTGTGACTGATTCAAGTGTGCAGCAGGGGAAAGAGGTGTGGATGGAAGTGGCCAATAAAATAGTGGGTGGACCCACAGAGACTGAAGTAAGTGCTGGACTCTGACCCAAATCCTGCCACCAGACCTAGCTGAACCATCACTTCCCATTCACCAGCAGGCTTTCGGTATGAGTCTGCAAGCAACTGGTTTGTTAGGTCTCTGTGCAGTCACACTTCTCTGCTAATGTTACTCTATGTCTGCAGCTGCTTCCCAGGGCTAGCATCACCTCCTTAGCTCCACTTCAGATCATCAGGAATTGAACTCTCATAAGGAGTCTGCTACCTAGATTCCCGCGTGCATGGTTCACAGTCGGGTTTGTGCTTCTGTGAGAATCTATTGTCTTCCGGGGGCGGAGCTCAGGCAGTAATGAGAGCCATGGGGAGGAGCTGTTAACACAGATGAAGCTGGCTTTGTTGTCTGTCACCCATCTCCTGCCACCCGGTCTGGCTCCTAACAGGCCACAGACGGTGGGGGTTGGGAACCCCTGCTTTAAACCAAATTCTCAGCCAGGATTTTTTTTTTTTTTTGGATCTTAAAGGCGGTTTGAAATTAGGTCTCAAATCCACAAAAGGTCCAGTTTGCTACTTTGAATTCTCAGAGAATATTTTTCCTACAGTGCAACCAGAACCAAGGTGGATATGGTAAGATTTTCCTGTCTCCCTAGCAGATCTTCACATGGAGGGTGTGGTGCTGTGCACAGAGGGCTCTCCTTCATCCCTGGGGGTTTGCCTCCTGTCCAGGAAGAGCAGAGCTAAGAGAGGACTCCAGACCTGATGAACCAGAGTTTCTGCTCAACCTGGGAGAGATCCAGGCAACTCGGCAATGGCAGATACCACGGGATTGTTCAAAAAGGGTTACACATGTTGACTTTCTGACACAACAGCCAATACAAGATCACACTAGTACCCTTCAGATTCATTTAATTGTGACTGACACTGGGTGAGTTTCCAGCCAACTGGCTTGTTAGAAGCTGATTCCTGTGTTTGTAAGAAGACCATCCTACCATTTTGTTATGGTTGATACATTGTGTCAACTTGAGGAGTTGAGAAATTTAACTAAGTCACTCAGCAGGGAGCCAGGGTCCTTACTTGGTAAACACCCTCAGCCTGTGCAAGAGGAGGGGGTGGAGATTTTGTGAGTGCTATACCTACCCTGATGGTGTGGTGGCCTGCGTACAATATAAGGGAGGAGAAGAGGCTTGCTCTCCTCTCCCCTTGTGCTCTGGCTGCTTTTGTTGTTTTTTGTCACCTTGAACTATCACCCCTGTGCCATGCTGCCCTGCCTTGGAGTCAGCTGATTATGGACAGAAACCTCCACAAACTGTGAGCTAAATAAACCTTTCCTTCCTTCATTTTGGGTGCTGGATATTCTGTCTCAGCAAAGAGAGAAAAGTAACCAAGCCACATTTAGAATACAATTCCTAATGGAAAATAACAAGGGCATGGAGAATTGATGTTGCTCTTAGAATTTTAACTTGAGCATCTTTTTGTCAGATGTTGGAGTTGTTTAAAATCCTCCATTACTTTAGTTCAACTTTGGAAGAGACTTGAGACTGCATTACTGGCAGCCCAATAACCTGTGATAAATGTTGCTTATTTAAAACAAAAGCTCTCCTCTTTACCAATAAAGTTAAGATGCTTTGCAGGGTGAGGCCTCCCTGGCCCCGGCCTCTCCCTGCCCCTGGAGGTGTGGCAGTGCCTGCTCCCCCCACTCTCAGCTCACCTGCACAATCCCCAGCCCCCAGCTCCATCCCTAAAGCTTCCTGTTCAGGCCTCATCCTCAGATCCCTCAGGACTGGTGCAGGAAGCAGGTGGCTTCCACCATGGTTGGTCCAAGGCTGTTTCCGAAGTCCTCTGATGCCTGCCCAGCTGGTGGGTTGACCCAATGGACTGAAAGCTCTTATCTTCTTGGCCCATGCACAAAGTATGCTCCTGTGTTGGTATCACAAAAGGGCTCCCTCCATGAAGCATCTTGATCAACTGGTGGGCCAGGGCACTTGGAGGTATCTTGCCAGTGCGTTTTCAAAAAATTGAGTTTTTTTACTAAATTACAGAGAATGAGATGCTCATCATGGCCACACCCTCCCACCTTGGCTGCAAATCTGGATGTGAGAAGAGCAGTGGGGTCATAGCTGGTGGGGGGAATTTTGTGCCTGGCCTACAGGTCACCCGACTCATCCTGCAGCTGGAAGGGCAGGCCCACCACCAGCGAGACCGCAAAGCTGCAGCGGATGCAAATGGTGGTAGTGCCCGGTGGCATCAGGGTGGGGGGTACATTCGAATGTGTGTGTGGTCTCCCTGGCTATGAACCGTGTCTCAGTCCTCTTACTTCCAGAGGTCAAAAGGACAGATAGCGTTTGTGAATCATCAGTTTCTCCACGGGATGGAGGAAGTTCTTAGCTCTCCAGTGTTCCTGACGTCACCATTTGTGCAGGGTGACTGCAGGCAAAGGCTGTCCTTGTTGTCAGGGCACCAACTGCCCCGGGCTGCCCACTGGCCTGTCCAAAAAGAGCTCTTAAGTGCTCCCTCCCTCTTAGGGGAGGACTCCTGCTCTGCTGATAGCAGCCAAGCCTCAGCATTCTGAAGTTTTGATTGGGACTGCATTCTTCTCTGTCCCTGTGGCCATGGGAGGACTGGCTGTCTCTGGCCAGTCTATGCAGTTGTTATGGTTTGCATTTGGGTGTTCCTTCCAAAGTCTCCTGTGCTGGGAAGTGGGGCTTGTAGAGGTGGTTGGATTATGGTGGCTCTGTACCTGGGTCGGTGTGAGCAGGTAGGGTCTGGCCAGAAAAGGAGGGTTGCTGGGAGCATGACCTGAAAGAAGCGTCTCTGCCCCCCTGGATTCTCCCTTCTCTCCCTGCGTCTTGGCCACCATGATGTGAGCAGTTTTCCTCCGCCAGACCCTTTCACCATGCTGTTAACCACTCAAGGACTGAGCTTTCTGAAGTGTGAGCAAAATTCACCTTTCTTCCTTTAAGTTTTGGGTATTGTGTCTCAGCAATGAGAAAGCAACTGAGATATCTACCTTTGTGTCTGCCCCTGGTGTCCAGTGGGTCTGGAAGGCCGGGCATTGCTCCACCACCTAGAGATGCTAGAAGTGCAGTAGGGTGCCGGGGCTCTCCACCTAGGTGATCCCAGGAAGTGTCTCAGTCCCCATCATCACTGTTACCAGCAAGTACTCCTCCCTGTGGTGACTCAGGAGAGGCTGGGTGAGCAGGTGGCTTGGGACTCAGGGTCCCACGAGAGGCAAAAGGACGCTCAGACCTTTCTACTTCCGGAGCTGGGAAGCCAAGTCTTTCCTCCTGGCTTCTTTTTTGCAGTACTGGGAATTGAACCCAGAGCCTTTACATTGAACTTCAAACCTAGCCCTTTCTATATTTTTTTAAGACTGGGTCTTACCAAGTTGCTAAATTGCCCAGGCTGGACTTGAACATGTAGTCCTTTGCTTCAGCCTCCCAGGGTGCTGGGATTACACACATGTGCCCCCACACCTGGCTCCTTCCAGTTTTTATTACTACACCTCTTCCCTGCACATACATCCTTGTTACAGGGTAGTGTCTCTCTCTACTGGGGTTTCCCTGCCCCAGGTGCCCTGCCTCCCGTAACACTGAAGGTGACCTGCCTCTCTCTCCCCTGAGCCTGAGGGTGGCTGACACAGGTCAAGCTGACCATCAATCACATGGCCAGCTGGCATGCAGGGCCCTGCACACAGCCCAGCCAGGGAGCTGACTCCTAACGCCTTCTGGACCCCATCCTCTCCTGTCTGGCCTTCGACAGCCTTGCTCCAGCCTCAGGAAATTCTATTGGGGACTCTGAGCTGGAAGGGGGTTCTCCAAGGCCAGTCTGAGGCCCCAGGGTGAACTCAGAAAGGAGTTCCTTGTGACACCCTGGGTGTGCCTGGTCACTGCAGTGCTAAGACACTGTGAGGAAGCTGGGGTCACCCTGTGGTCAGCCTCTAAATGTGCACGAGCTCTTGGAAAGGGGATCTCGGCAGCAGCTGACACCCGGGCCACCGGGCTCCTGTGTGCAAACAGGCTGTTTCCTGAGCCTTCTTCTGTCCTGCCTCGCTGCTCCTGACCTGCGGAATGACAGACGTGCCGTGGGCTGCGGAGGGGAGTGGCCTCTCATTGTCAGTGTCAGTGAGCTCTGATTTATATTTCGGCCCAGATTACCAAGACCTTGATCTCATGCTGCGTCCTTCGTTCTCTGATCTTGCAGCTGGGACCCCTTCCCAATGGCGGGACAGGGCTTGTCCCCACCGGAGCTCTGCGATTACTCTGCCCCATCAGAGCCAATCAGGGAGCCCAGGGCCTCAGCGCAGAGGCTCGGCCTGCAGCCTGCTGCTGGTCCCACCTTGCCCGGGCACTGCCACCCTCATCTCTACTCTGGCTTTGCCTCTTCTCTTCTTTGCATCTGTAGTTTAGTAATTGAAATACGGGCTCTGCCCTGTGCAGCTTTCCGCCTGGGTTTCCTGTCTAGTACCCTGATTCACAGTTTGGACGTTTTTGCAGGGGAGACCCAGGGCAGAGTGGGGGATGGTCTTTTGGGATGGAAATGAGCATTGTGAGATCCTGAAAGGAGACTGGAAAGGGAGGAGATCTCCCTGAAAGGTCACTGGCCTGGGGACTTACAGTGTGTCCTTGAGAGGGAGGCAGAGGGCCCAGATGTTCTCTCATCTGTCTAAAGCCCGTGTGATTTGTTTCTATTGTGCATGGGGAAAATGCAAGAAAATAAATAAAATCAGAGCTAACGGATGTGATCAGCATCATCCCGACTGCCCAAATAAAACCAACTTTAGGACTTGGTTGCGCTTGCTCCTGGCTTTTTTCCTGCCAGTGTGTTTTATTCTGCAAGTGGCAGTGATCCTGTCAGCCATAGTTCCAAAATAATTCCCTCTTTTTTGGGGGAAGGGGAGCTTTTGTTCAGACTTAGAAAGTACTGATGGCCTGTGGTGACTCAGTGGGAACTGGGTGATTTGGGGAGTACCTGCCTACAAAGGTGTGCCGTTCACTGAGGTGTGCATGGTCAGAGCACAGGGTGACAAGGAGTGCGTGGCCACTGAAGGGACACGAGAAAGGGGTGACCGCCACAGCCAAGATCTAAAGACGCCACGGTGACATCTGGCATGTTTGTGTGCACTGTCTTTTTAGAGAAATGCTTCAGTTTTGCTCAAAGCAGAGAAGACCAAGACAGGGAGAAGCCAAGTAAGAAAGGGTCAACAGAGGACTCAGGTCCAGCGCCTCAGGGACAAAGGCAGAGCCGGAGTGTGAGAGCTAGCTGAGACCGAAGTGCGAGTTCAGCCCATTGAGGAACAGAGGGAGGGGCTTGGATAAAGTTGGAGACTCAAAGAGCAAACTGCTCACCTTTTGGACGTGATTGGGAGCAGGTAAGGGAATGAGCCACCACTCCACGGAAGTCAGAGGCCTGAGGGGCCCTGCAGTGCAGGGAGGTCCACCTGCAGCTGTGGTCCTGTCTGGGCAGTTTTGAGCGGCCAATGTGGGCTCCCGGAGCCAAGCAGTTTGGTCTGTAAGCAACTGGTATGGCAGAGGGAGTGGGAGGAGAAAGGCTCCAGGAAAAGCGTTTCCTTTGATGTTTCTCTGACCCCATGTCTACCTCTTCCACTCCCGTGGGGAAGTGTGTCCTGCGCTGTCACTTAACAGTCAGACCCAGTCCATCAGAGTGGTTCACAAGGACGCAGTGCCATAGGGAGGAGACACGTGACCTCTGTCACCAGGTCTGCATGCTGGTGCTCTGGGTGGGCAGCGGAGCCATGAGTTCCGAGCTGGAGGAGCCAGGAAGGCTGCAGGAAGGAGGCGGGGTGAGTAGATTGCAGGTGAGCATGCCCAGCCGAAGGGGGAAACCACACACAACTTGAACACACAATGTTTGATTTAAATCATTTAGGGCCAGGGATGTAGCTCGGTGGTAGAGCATTTGCCCAGTGGGCTCGAGGCCCTGGGCCCCACAGGACGTATAAACTTAGAGCAGCCAGGACCTAGGGTGACACAGAGCACGGAGGAAGAGCCCCGCCCAGGGCTGACCAGGTCACTGAACAGAGCAGAGTCACAGCTGCCTGGTGGCAGGAACCATCCCCTAGGGCCCAGCAGCTGAGGCGTTCGCCTCAAAACCATGCCAGAGAAGCTGCAAGGGGGCGTGAGCCTCCAGGGCTAACTGAACCTCTGCACCTGCTGCGTGCCCCTGCACCTTTCTGTGACAAGCCTCATGTCATTCCATCAGCCAAGTGAAAATATTTAAAGTATGTGCACTGATTTTTTCACAGACCAGGCAAAAAAAAAAGATTCACCTGTAGCTGAGAAGGAATAAAATGATAAGCATCTCAGGGTTTCATGGAAACTCAAATTTGCAAGAAAATTTAAGGTCCTGGTAGCCCCTTTATTACTCTCTCTGTTTCCCTTCCCTTTCCCCCTGTCTTCTTTTTCTCTCAAAGTTTGAGTCTGAATCCTCCCATCCCAGTTGAGAGATTGTCAACTTGTGCCAGGCCCCCATGGTCAGGCCACAGGCAGCTTCCTGCTGATCCAGAGCCACCCGTCTGGCCCAGCTCTGGTCCTGCAAGTCATTAGCTATGTCTCCCACCCAGCAGCCTGTCCCCCGGCCCCTTTCTCCCACATCTCACCGCCATAGCAGTCCAGTCTTTCCATCCCACCAGGCCTGGACCAGGGCAGTGCTGAAGGGTGAGCCACTTCTCAAGAGTGGGGTGTGACACCCCAGACCATGCTCCAAGCACCTTCTGAGGGAGGAAGAGCAGAACCATTTCATCTGGTTGTCACTTCATAGAGGACTGGCCACAGGGACCACAGGGCCAAAGGGGTGACTCCTGGTCTATGTCCAAATTAGACCTTTCACACTGGGCTAGAAAGAGAAGCCCCTTTTCATGTTAGGCGATGGAGCTGAGAAAGTCTAAGCCCTAAGTGCTGTCTTCAGCCTGATTCCAGCCTGTGGGGATGCGTCCAAGATAGGAGAAAGGCAGGGAGAAGAAGAGGGAGACATCGAGGTGGAAAGATGCGTGGAGGAAAACGGCTCACCCCCTGGCAGCCCGTCCTGCTGGACCCCAATCATGCTGCCCCCGAGGCTGGCTCCTGAGTCCCTTTTGTGTTGGCATGACTGTATATGCCAGTAAGTTCCTCTTTTTTGCTTAAACTAGTCTTAGTTTGGTTTTTATAAGTTACCAAAAAATCACACCAGCAGATGTAACCTTCCCTTAAAAAGAAGAAAAGAGACCATGGTGCTATGAGTTATTCGATTTAGGATTTCTGCTGAGGAGACACTGGGAATCTGTTATTGTTGGTTTTTAGAGAAAAGGAATCTAGAAAGAAAGATCTTTGAGTCTGAGCAAGAAGAGGTGGAGGAAAGCATTTTTGCAGAGGACAGCCAGGGTGTGGAGGATCTCCACCCTTGAATGTGGTGCAGAGCCCAGGCAGGAAGTGGGCAGTGTGCTCACTGTCAAAGTGCAGCTTCCTGTAGAGACCAGAAGTTAGTTATGGTGGGAGACAAAGTAAGGACCCCAAAGATGTTCCTTAATCCCCCGAACCTCTGCACATCTCCTGTGCTTGTCAGCTTTCTGTTGCTGTTGCAAATTATTGGAGAAGAATCACTTAAAGTAGGAAAGCTTGATTTGAGTCATAGATTCAGAGGGTTCAGTCCATGGTAAGCTGGGTTCATGGCCTTTAGGCCTGTCATGAGGCAGAAATACCATGGTGTAGGGTATAGTAGAGAAAAGCTGTTCTCCTCATGGCAGCTGGGAAGCAGAGACAGGTGGAATGAGCTGGGGACAAGGTATCCTCTTCCAGGTTGGGCCCTCAGTGACCCGAGTCCTCCCACTAGGCCCTAGGTTCTTACAGTCCATTCAGCTATAAACTTATCAATGGATGAATTCACTGTGACAGAGTCCTCATGACCCAATCACCTTCCAAATGCCCATCAGCCATCAACCAAGCCTTCAGCACATGGCTGTGAGGGACATTTTAGATCCAAACCATAGCATAATCTTTGCTAGGAAAGGGATGCTGCAGATGTTCAGACATGATGGCCCTAAATTGCCTAGGTAATCCACTGTGACCCCAGAGTCTTTAATGGGTGAAGCAGGAAGTCAGGAGTGAGAGATGTGGGGGGTGGAGATATAGGGCAGGGTGATGTGAGGAAGGCTCCTGGCCACAGAATGCAGGTAGCCCTGGAAGATGGAAGAGGAGGGGAAACAGAGGCTGTCCTAAAGCCCTGGAAGGAAAGTAGCCCAGCTGATGCATTGATTTTAACCTTAGGACACACAGAACAGTAAGTGCATAAATTGTGTTGGCTTAAACTACTAAATTTATGGTAATTTGTCACAGAAGCAACAGCAAACTAATAACAGCTACATCCAAGGAGCATGATGATGCAGATAATTGTAGAAAGGATAATGGAGACCAAGTCTTTCACTATGAGGAGGGAACTACTAAATATGGAAAAGAAGAAAATTTGAGTGAGCCCTGACTATTGGATCGGAATTTGAAGTATCGAGGTGAATCAATCATTATATATGTGTTTGTGTGCTGGTCACTTTTTCTTTCTTTGCTTTTCTTTTCTTTTTTTTTTTTTGGTATGGGAATTGAACTCAGGATCTTGTGCTTGCCAGGCAGACACTGTGCCACTGAGCTGTACCCCTGGCCCCACCTTTTCTATTGCTAGGACAAAACACCCAACACATACAATGCAAAGGAGGAAAGGTTTAATTTGGCTTGTGGCTACAGAGAATTCAGTCCATGGGTCTGCTGGCTCCAAGGCAATAATAGCATGGTAGACAGGCATGGTAGAAAAAGGAACCTAGTTCATGGGGCAGGGAAGCAAAGCCCAGAGGAAGAGTGCTAGTAAGAAACATACCACTCAAAAAAGTGAGCTGGTGACCCACCTACAACTGGGCCCCAGGTCCTAACAATGCACTCAGCTGAGTTAACTCATGAATGAGTATTGCTTCCCCATATTCAGCCATCTCCTCTGTCTCTTAATCCAGTCACACTGCCAATTAGGACTCATAGTTACAGCACGTGTGTGTGTGTGTGTGTGTGTGTGTACCAAAAGCCTAGGAATTGCAATGTCCCATTAGCAATGAGCACATTTTGCAGTTAGATCTTGGCATTTAGACACCTTTTTCTTTGGAGAGACAAATTTCAGGGTGCATCAGAGAAAGGAGAAAATGAGGCTAAGCCAATTTCTTACCCTGGAGAACCAGAAGGATCTAAACAAGATGGGAATATATTACAAGGACACAGAAGTCAGCTCTCACTGACCAAATCAGGAATAATGTGAGCTACAAAATAAACATCCAGAGTTATATTACAATTCATAAGTCAGGAAACCACAAAGTAATATAAATAAATGAAGAAACCGAAAGTTTGAGAAAGAATGAGACATGCATCTAGATTTAAAATATCCCTTCTCAAAATACTCATTAATTATGAAGTAGAAAAGAGAAAGGGTAGAGAAATATGACAGGGCCTTAAGTCAGAAATCAATAAGAATGTCACCAGCCAGGGAATGGATTGACACTGTTCACACCTGACCAGTTTTGAAGAGGATGCACCCTCCCTTCTATGACACAGAAGCTGGAACTGTGAAGCCGAAATCTAAACCATCAGACAGACCCACATTGGACAACAGCCTGTGACAT
This sequence comes from Dasyprocta punctata, assembly GCA_004363535.1. Taxonomy (NCBI): domain Eukaryota; kingdom Metazoa; phylum Chordata; class Mammalia; order Rodentia; family Dasyproctidae; genus Dasyprocta; species Dasyprocta punctata. Next base: position 12,548 of record RJWM01023314.1, read on the forward strand.
AACCAACCTGTTACATCCAAGTGCACCCAGGCCGTGAAGGGCAGGGAGAGACCAGGAAACTACCTGCCTGAGTTAAGGGAACGTGACACAGGACAAGGGACTGGGACATGTGACCGGAGGAGCCTGTCTCTGGAACAGACATTACCGGGAGAGTTGACAAACCTGAGTGCTTTGGGAATACCAAGGCGGGAAGGCATTAATGGAAGTTAATGTCCCTGTCTTAGAGGTTGGGTTCAATGAAGAGGAAGACCTCAGTTTGTGGAAAGGATTTGGGATGGGGGCATCAGGTTGCTACTCACTGTCAAATGATCAGGGAAAAGCCTATTTTCTCCTCAGTTCTTCTGTGGGCTTATGATTATTGCAAAATAAAGAGAAAGGAAACAAGACAGTAAGGAAGAAAAGAAGGGGAAAAGGAAAAGGAGAAGAGAGGAAACATCTCCTTGACTAATGTTATCTTACATGCGGTTTCAGGCTTTTTTAAAGGTATTTCACACTCAAGTGAAAATAGAAATATGGAACTCTACAGCAGACACAAAATTTGCAACCTTAAAACCTTGATCCGCTGAAATAATTTTATTAGATATACTCAGATCTTTGTTCTTTGATTGCTTCCAGGGCTTAGATATTTTTGAGCTGAATGCTTTTTTATTTGGGCTCTGAAGCTCGAAATCCCTATATTGAAGTCTGAGAAGGGTAGAATCACAATACTGTAGAATGTTGCCAAAGTTTCAGAAAAATGAGACTTGGGTCTGACCTGAGGTGGCTGGTGGCTCATTAGGTCCTCTGTGCTTTGAAATATTCTTACGGCAGAAGTTTCCTGGCCTCACTGTGAGATCAGAACCTGTTCTTTTCTCTGTCTCACTTTACAACGAACTAAAAGTAAAGAAAGCAGTGCTTCCCTCAGAACTTGCTATTCAAGATTTTTCCCTTTTCTTAAAAAAAAAGAAACACCCAAAAAAGCTAAGAATGAACATTTTCAAACACAAGGAACAACAAACAATATAAATTTTGTCTAGGTCCCCAGCAGTAATACCTAAGAAATGTGGCTATTTTGCTTACAGGAATAAGAGCATGATAGAAACTCTGGAAACCCTCCTGGGTACCTTGTTCCATCCCACTTCTGTCTCCCTGCACAGAGGGGCCCCGCTGTCCCCGACCTGGAGAATAGCATTCCTGCCACCTGTGCCTTTTTGTATATTTCTACAAACAATATGCACTGGAGTTGCCTGTGAGTACTTTAAAATTTACTTGAACAATATAACTTTATATGAACAGCCTGCACCTTGCTTTTCTAATGAGGCAACACTTATGGACAAGTACAAGTGTTTCCCCTATGTTTTCTTCTAGGGGATTCATAGCTTCTGGTCTTACTTAGAATCTTTACTTCACTTTGAGCTGATTTTTATAACTGGTGAGAAATGAGGTTGATGACGCTTTGATTCCTAGTACTGTGGACTGACACAGTGGTTCTCAGATTTGGCAAATGTGAAGGTGATTCGTCAAACATCAATTGGCTGCATGTGTGAGTTCACTTTTGGTCTCTTTGTTCCCCGCTCTGTTTGTCTGTCCTAATGCCGTTTTCACAAGAGGTCCTTTGCCATAGCTTTTGAGTAAGTCATGACATCACAGAGTGTCAGTCTACCAGTGTTCTTCCCTTTGAAGACAGCTTGAGCTATGTTTAGGTCATTTGTATTTCCATGAAAACTTGAAAGTCACCTTGCCCATTTCAAAAGAAACACCTGGGATTTCAATTAGTGTTGCACTGAATTTATAGACCAACTTGGGGGCAAACCAAGATCTTGAAATACAGAATTCAAATCTGCTGGAACAATACCCAGATCTCCAGTCTGTTGGATCATATGACAGTTCTGTTTTTAAGTTTTTTTAGGAGCTTTCATGCTATTTTCCACAAGCATCTCCTTGTTTTGTACTCCTACTGAGACTGTACTAGGAAGGGCCCACTTCCTTCACACACTTCCGACTTTCTTGTTTTGTTTTGAGAATGGCCGTGCTGACTGATATGAGGTGTGATTTCATTGTGGTTTTGATTTGCATCTCCTGGGTGAAGTGGCACTGAGCCATTAGTCGTGCCTTTGACTTTCCTTTTCCCTGTACGCATTGGCGATTTGTGTGTCTTCTCTGCAGAAATGTGTGTTCAAGTCCTAGGCCTATTTTAAAATTGGGATTGGTTTTTGGCTGTTAAGTTATTGAAGTCTCATTTCCATTCCAGATATTAATCGTCCACAGGCTGCAAATGCTTTCTCGCACTCAGTGGGTTGCCTTTTTTACTTTGTGGATTCTTTCTTTTGCTACCCAGGAGCTTTTCAGTTGGGCGCGTCTCTCTTACTTTGGGTTTTGTTGCCTGGGCTTCCATTGTTGTACCTATCACCCCAAGACCTCCCCCATGAAATGTTCCACCCATGTTATGTCCTAGGAGTTTTACAGTTTTAGGTCTGGATATTTATCCAAAAGAATGGAAATCAGGATTCCGAAGAGTTACTAACACTCGCAGTTCACAGTAGCGCTGTTTACTGTAGACCAGATTGAAGGCAAAGCAGATGCCCTTTGACAGGTGCCTGGGTGAAGGAAGTGTGGTGTGAGCCAGATGAGGTGGTGCACACCGGTCACCCCAGCATCCTACAGGCTCAGGCAGGAGGAGCACAAGTTCAAACCCAGACCAGGCAGCCTGGCCACTCGATGAGACTTTGTCTCAAAATTTAAAAAAAATTTTTTAAGAAGGGCTGGTGATGTAGTTCAACAGTGTGATAGCCCTGGGCTCCATCTCCATTCCTAGTAGCACACACACACACACACGAAAGAAAATAAAGAAAGAAGAAAAGAAAAAGAAGGTGCATTGTGTGTGTACAATGGCATATTACTTGGGTCTACAAAAGAAGAAAATTTTGCAATATTCACCAACATGTGGCTGAACCTTGAAGGCCTTATGTTAAGTGAAATTACTGTGTCTCAGAAAGGTAAGTGATGCCACTGGTATGAGGTGTATACCATAGAATGACGCTTATCGGAGATGTGGGGGGCTAGGGAGTCACTAATCAACAGGCATAAAATTTTTGTCAAGCAACTTGATCAAGCTCTGTTTATTTACTTATTGATTGATTGATACTGCAAATCAAACTCAGGACCTCTCACTTGCCAGGCAGGCGCTGTGCCACTGAGCTATATTCCCTGCCCTTGATCAAGCTCTAGAAAACTGATATACAATGTTGTATCTAGTCAGCAGTAATGTATTGTGTATGTAAAAATTTAAGAGCATAGCCTAATATTAAATGTTCTTACCATAAAAAAATAAAATACAGTAAAATTAAAAAGAAAGAAAAACTCAACAAAGCAATAACAATATTGAATCTCCTAGTCAATCCATTGAGCATGAAATATTTCTTCATTTCTTTGGCCTTTAATTTATCTTTGGGCTTTTTCATTGTTTTCCATGCAGAGGTCTCATGTAGCTTTTGGTAAATTTATTTGTATGCATTTTATCTGTTTTGATGCTAGAAATTTTATTTTCTAGTTGTTGTTGACATATAGAAATATAGTTGACTTTTTGTACTTTTGATAGAGAGATGATATAAGGACCACCAAATGGTATAAGGGAAATATTATAACCCCCAACCTGCTAGATGTCCAATATACTGAGTTCATGTTCCCCAAAATTGAAGAATGAATTCTAAGGAACAATGGAGGTTAAGAGTAGGAAATATTTGTTGAGAGGGAGAGATACAGCTCCTGAGAGACAGGTGGGGTTCTGAGTGGGTTGCTGAGGACCCCAATTTTCAGGGGAGGTTTTATAGAGTAAAATCACGAGGTGGGTATAAAATATGATCAGCCAATCAGGTTACAAGTACAGCCACTGAGATAGTATTGATCCAATGGGCAAGTGACTCACAGAGCAGGTGTCCATGGGAAGAACAAAGACCTTTCCTGGAAGGGATGGGTCAGGAGGTCCTGGTGCCCCATCCAGGTGACTGATGTGTATTTAGAATGTCAATCATTATTGCTCATCCTTGAGTCAGTATGTAGGTGTAGTCATTTCGTCTTTGTCTTGAGGCCTGGCCTTCAACAAATGCACCACCAGCCATAGTTGTAATATGTTATCTTCTGCACTGACTTCTTTGAGTCAGGCCTAGCCCTGTCTGATTGCCTAGAATATTTCTAACTTATTTAGCTCTCTATAGTACTTTGTATCCTGTGGTTTTTCCAAATTTACTTATGACTTATTGAAGTGGTGGTGTGGATTCATCAGGATTTTCTGCATCTATAACCTGTCAACTGCTAATAAAAGTGTTTTTTTTTTTTTTTTTTTTTTTGGTGGTACTGGGGATTGAACTCACAACCTTGCGCCTGCCAGGGCAGGCGCTTAAGCCACTGAGCCAAACTCCCAGCCCTGGTTTTTTGAGGCAGGGTCGCACTGTGTAGCTCAGGCCAGCCTTGCGCTCGCGTTGTAGCCCAAGCCAGCCTCGAACTCACAACGCTCCTCCTACCTCAGCCTCCCGAGTGCTGGGATTAAAGGCGTACGCCACCACGCCCGGCTGATAATAAAAGTGGTTTTACATATTGCCAGTCTATGTATATGCCTTTTCTTTCTTTTTTTCCTTACTGTGCTAGCTGGGACTTTCGGTGCTGAAAGGAACTGATGTGGATGATAGCCTTGTTTTTGTTCTGAATTTTAGAAGAGTTCGATATTTCATCACTAAACGTGGTGGCCCTGAGTCTTCCTTTATGGCTTATCTCAAATGCATTCATGACCCATAGCAGACTGAGGAAATAAATCAAAATCAGTTTGGGGCTGTTATAAATAATCCTGCTGTAAATACTTTGGAATATTTCTTTAGGGACTGTATGCATGCCTCTCAGTTTGATAATTGCACCTTGCAGTGAAATTTCTGGACCGTAAGGTAGGTGCACACCAAGCTTAGTGCGTAGGCTCCCATGTTTAACTCCTGAGATGGCTGTTCCTGCGACTCGGTCGTTAACCACATCAGTCTCTAAATGAAGAACTGTGTACAGTATGTAAGTAACAATATTCAGAACGTGAATGGTCCAAGGAGCGTCCAGCTTGAGGACTTTACTTTTATTTGCTTACCTCTTACATGCAGTACTATGAGGTATAACGGAACATAAAACTACAGTTCTATACTGTACAGCCCAAGCAGCAAAAATTACAACGCTGTATATGCAAGGTGCACTATACAAAAAAAGACATTGAGACTCTGGAGACAAGATGTACAGAACTGTACAAAAAAGAAGATGGGGTGTAAGTCCAAACGGTTGTTAGACGGGTCATTAAACGAGCGATATCTGTGCTGTCAAAGTGGCCGGGGTGATTCACACCCCTACTGCCAGGCCCTGCAGTCCAAAGTGTGAGGTGAGGACATCTGTCATTTGTCACGTGGTCCGGGCTTCAGCTAGGCCTAGGCAGGGAGACTGTGTTTTGGGCCGGGATGAATTGGGAATTTAAAAAGAAAAGGCAAAGTTTGTCCTTCAGCACACGCAGCTTCGGAAGCACTGGTGCCCGGGGTGCTAGCGGTTCCCTTCTTCGCTGACATTCGGAGGTGACATTCCTGGCTTTCTGGAGAGTAGAGTACGCAGGGGTCTGGCATCGCGACTTGTGCTTTTGTAATGACTTTGCTTATGTTTTGCTAAGGCTGGGCGCCTCCTCATATATGCACATTTGCCATCTGAACAGACCGCTGTGTGAAGTATTTTGAACATTTCTAATGTGGGTGTTTTAAGTTTTCTGAGAATATTTACTTAGGGCCCTTTTTAAACTGTCTTCTAGCCCCTTTCCAGGAGGACGGTCCTGGAGAAATGTGGCGAGGGGGAAAAACCCGATTCAGAAGCGAGACTTGCTCAGTTGATTCCTTTAGATCGCATTAATGAGAACTAGGCGAACACAGCGTGTGCAGAGGGCACCGCGCTGATGCAGCCACAATGTTCGGAATCCTAAAGCAGGGCGAAGCCAGATCTGCTGACAGCCCTGGGGCGTGATAAGTGCCGTGGAGAGAGCAGGATAATGGGAGGGGAGGACGCTTTGGTCAGAGTGTTAAACAACTTACTTATCCTAAAGAAATTATATTTCAGCCTACATCAGAAGAGTGGGGAGGCGGCCGCACAGCAGCCACTGGGAGGGGCGTTCCAGGAGGAGAGAACCTTAGGTGCCCCGGGCTGGAAACAAGTTGGTCTGAGTATTGGAGAGTGCTCTCTTTATTGGGTCAAACTTGATACACTAGAAGCCTGGCGCTGGGCCTGCTGGAGTTGCTGCACTCAGGGGCCCTGGGTTCACCTAGGTCCCTGGAGCTGCCTTGCGCCAATGGCTTGAGGTCACGCAGCAGGTGAGGGGCTGCACCTGCCACCTGCTGCCTGCAGCCCTCATCCATCGGTTGAAGGGTGTGGGATTAGGAAGCCCGGGCTCCCAGCAGCCTCACACAATCGCAGCAGAGCTGGCTGCAACCGAGACCACCGGACAGCACGCTATGTGTTGTCTTTCTCCCCCTTCTGCACTGGTTCTTTCTGGGAGCCCATCCTTCATTAACTAGTTGCCTCTGCTTTTAAGGAAGCAACCTAGGACACACAATGTAGGTGTGCATGTGTGCGTGTGTGTGTGTGTGTGTGTGTGTGCTCATCATAGAACCCAAGGCCTTGAGCGTGCTAGGCCTCTGAGCTACACTTCCAGCCCCAGATACTTTTTTTTTTTTCTCTTCAATGTTTCTCTGTGGTATTACCAGACAGGACCATGTGCTGTAAAGTCAGACAAAATCACATGTAATCACACTCAGTTACCCTTGAATCAGTGACCTACTCTCCCTGGGCCTTTATGCCCTTGTTACAAAAGCGAGACAAAAATAGTGGCACCCGTTCAGGCTGCTGTGAAGATTAAGTGGTGGAAGGCAGGCTTTCCAGAGACACGGGCGAGCAGCGAACGCTCACATTCGGCCATGGCTTCGCTGTGATTACGAACCCTCTCGAAATGACACCAGACTTCATAAAATGTTGCAAGCCCTGGGTTATACTCCGTTGTGTCCCTTAGAAAATGCTTGGTGTCATGAGCTGGGACCGAGAGGTGGAAGAAGCGTGAGCTGTTGGGGGTACCTCTGAGGTACTGTTCCCGTGCACACTCTCATCTGGTCCTGCTAGACAGCCCGTAAGAATGGGGCTACTGCTGGGACAGCCAGAGACAAGAAGCTGGTACTCAAGAGAGCGGAGTTGCCTGAGGAAACACCGTACACACCTCGCTTCAGGGTAGGGCCCCGACTTCACATCTAGGTTCCTTCCCCCAGAATTCCACCATCATTCAGGGACACCTCAGGTCTAGCTGCAGGGACTCCTGCCACGCTGTGCCACTGGCCCACGGGGCTTCCTCCGGGGACTGCACATCCCTCCGGGATTGAGCAACTTCTAGTCCCCAGCCAGCAAGCAGCCACACATGCCCGCAGCCACACTCCGTCACCAGGAGCTGCGTTCTAGGTCCTGCCTGCACCAACCCCCCTGGCCCACCGGATGCATTGCAGGCTGAGATCAGTGGAGTCACGGGGTCCACAAATCAGTCCCAGAGGCTGCTGGGTGGGTGACCATGGACCTGGAAGAAGGTGGCTGGAAGTCTCCTCACTCTGTCCCACAAGGCACGCAGGGCCAGTGCATCTGAAACTGGACATTCTGGGGTGGGAGCTGGGAGCCAGCTCTGGGGGCAGGTCCTGTCCTGCTTTCTCAGGGCCCCAGGGTGGGACCCAGACACATTCCTGCCAACAAGAGGTGGTAAATAGGACCTAACCCCAGACCTCAGCAGTGAGAAAACAACTTCACAAATGCAACCCTGCCAGAAGCTGAGACACATTTCCCAACATTCAAGGAAGCATATTAGGACCTAGGGCAGGAGGAGCTTGTTTGCTTACAGAGAGTTTCTGCTCATCCTCTTATTTCTCCCCAGGACTGGTTTCTGGGAAGTAGGCAGACCCCATAAGGCCTCAGGCCAGGGCCCCAGCCCCACCCCCTGGGAACAGCCCCAGGCCAGGGGTCCTGACAGGGCCAGCTGGTCTGCTGTCCGCAGCACCCCTGCTGTCCACCTGGTAAGGCAGGGTGTGGGGTGCGGACTGCTGGACCACGATGACGCTGAGATGGGGGGATCCTGAGGTGGGTGGGGCAGGGAGGGGTGGAGCCCAGCTGGGCGGGGTTAGGGTTAGGGTTGAGGTTAGGGTAAGGGTTAGGATCAGGGTCAGGAGTTGGATGCCAGCTGAGGCCAGGTGCTGGTGTAAGACAGGGCCAGGGCTGTGGGGGTGCAGAGTGGGTGCCATGTGCAAGGAGGGCCCGGGTGCACGGCAGGTGGGGTGAAGGCTGTGTGCTGCCACGGAGGGCTTGATGGCCCCCCGCGAGGGCGAGCTGCGAACACCCTAAAGAGAAGTCAGTTATTTTTTTATTTTTAAACTGCTCTGGGGTTTCCCTTCCTGCATATGAGCGACTTCAGTCTGTCACAGATTTGTCGTGGACGCAGCTTCTCTCTTAGTGATCGTGCACTGCTTCGGAGCGGATTCAGACCCGCGGGTGTTCTGACCTTGCACCCGTGCGGCCCCGCGCAAAGTTGAGACTGGGGCCCACAGGCAGTCGACCAGACCAGGCAGACTCCGTGCAGAGCAGCCTCAGATGCCCGGTCCCCGGGACACAAATACCAACAAGACTTTCAGTGGTGGCACTGCTGGGCGATGCGGCCGGCGCCACACTGGCACCGAGAGCAACCGCGGGGCTGCAAAACCCGTGAGCCGCCCAGGCCGGAGCGGGGTGGGGGAGTGGGTGGGGGAGAGGGGGGGCTGGCGCAGCAGCTGGAGGCCCCTCGGGTGGCCTCCTGAAAGCAGGTGCCTTTCACTGCCGCCTGGTCTGCAGAAAAATGCAAAGCTTTTACGCAACAAAATATTTCTTTTGTCCAGGACTGTTCCCCTCCCGAAGCTTTCCAGCCACGGGAGGCTCTGACCCCCCACGCTCTGGTTCAGCGTTCACCGTCCGCTGTCAGTGTAATAAAAGAATCCCAGAAAGTTTTAGGTCAGGAGAAGGTGCGCACGCAGCTGGCGCCTCCACACACTGCTTTAAGTGTCCTGCAATCCGAGAGGACTCGGCAGCAAAATGAAAACCGGCGCTGCACAGGGCTGGGGGTCAATAGCTGGGGCTGAAAAGTGAGAGTTTGGGTCACGTTTTATGGCTGATCCTACCAGGTGGAGCACTAGAGATGAATATCACATGTGCATTTTAAAGTTGCATTGCCTACTCAGCAGACCTTTGGCAATATGCTTCTAGATAAGCAGGTAGATTTTAATGACAGTAATAGTTAATGATAATAAAGTGTTAGCTAAACTCACTTTGGAGAGCATTATAAAACATACAATTAGTCCTACAACCTGTGTCTGGCCCTGGGCACCTCTACCAGTTTTATACCTGAAGACCTCTGCAAATAAAGGTCTTGAAATAAAATCTACTAGCATCTATTATAAAGATGATTTTCCCCATTTCCGTGTTACGGTGCGGTGCAGATTAATTGCTCAAACCAAAACAATCACTTCTGTTTTGCAGGAATTAGGAAAGAAAATGCAGGTTTAATAAATCCACATGGAAGTTCAGAAGTTCAGGGTAATTCGTCTTGGGAGCAAAGTCTTTCCCAGAGCTAGAGACAGTCAAAGGAACTCCTGGTGTTAATGGGATTATTAAAGATATACCTGAGACCAGATAAATATTTGATGATTTTGCAAAGCTCTGGGATTTCTTTCAGTTTTTCTTCTGCTGACATTTCCCCCCATGGGGTCTAGACCTCGTGGTTTTCTGTAGACTGCGCAAATGAAGGGAGGCGGGGGTTTCCCTGGAGTGCGCGGTGCGGGAAGTTGGAGGTCCCCGCCTGCGTGTGTGTTGGGGGGTGGCGGGGAGGGCGGTGCAGGGGAGGAGAGACAAGAGGGTGGCGAAGCTGCCACCTAGCGGCGACTTTCTGCAGTGTATATAACGCCAGTCTGCAGCCCGGGAGCTCAGTTGCTCCAAACCGCTCTGGGCTAAGGAAAGCAGCAGCGCCCAGCGGGGAAGGCGAGCTGCAGCGTCCGCCCCAGGTAAGGCGGGTGCTCGGGCTGCAGCCCTACCGAGCAGGGAAGGGCGGCGGCGGGCAGGGCTCCGGCCCCGAGCCCCGGGGGCTTTTCCCGAGCCCTCCTCCCGGGGCGCGCGGACCGGTGCGTGACGGAGCCTGCGCGCTGCATCGCCCACGGCTGCAAAACGCTTTGCGGATTCGCGGGCTTCAGCTCCCGCTGCGGAGAGCAGAGGCAAAGTTTTCTTGAGTCACTCGTGGGGGGCGGTTTCCGCGTGACCTGCCGGACTCGGGAGTCTGGCGTGTGTTCACTGCGCCGGGGACCCCGCGGTGTAAAAGTAGGGCAACTTGGCGAGAACTCACGCGGTCTGTCTGCTCTGCTTGCCCGAAATCGGCACAGGGACGAGCGCGCCGCTGCGTACCTGCCCCGCTTTGGGTGAACCGTTTGGGACACTGATAGAATTGACTGTAAGTGCCTCGTTCCGGAGGCGTCTCTAAGTGAACCAGGAAACCAAACGGAGACTCTTGTGGTGAATGCAGAATGTATGCGAAATCACCGCTTCTGGGGATTACCAGAGCGTGCAGCGGGGAAGCTGTGAATGCGAATGCTCAGGACGGCCCCCGCCTTTGGTCCCCTGATGGCATCCTCCTCCATCTGATCTGCGTGCGTGCTTATCGTTCTCTTAGCGTTAGGTCTCACTTCTGTTGGGGGGTGGGGGGAGACGCACACTCCAGTATTTTGAAATTTGAGTATACTTAAGTATACCGTTCAGGTAAAATGAGAACTGCGTTCAGTTTGAGTAGCACCAGAAAGACTCAAAGGGTTACTGAGAGTGGGGGGTGAGGTCAGGGGTAGGTGGTTTGCCGAGACGTGTAACTTCCAGGGAGAATGAGAAGTTGTAAAAGTCAGACTGGCTGACTCTTTCTCTCTGCCCCCTTGTTCCTCTCCTCTCCTCTCCTCTCCTCTCCTCTCCTCTCCTCTTCTTTTTTTTCCTTTCTGCTCACAGCAGGGTTAGTTTTCCCGAAAGGGAGCGGAGTCTCCTCCTGGCAGGGTTTACCGCCCTTTGAAGGTCGCTGGGGCTGTGTCATCCTCTTCAACCTCAGTCTGCGAAGCTGCAGTGTGTGGCTTTCTTCTTTTCTCTGAAAACACAGATCCCGCCTTTCTGTCCCTTTATTTAGTCCCGGAAAATGTGGAGCCGCCTAGAAAGGCGGGCAGGGCTGCTGGGTCCGGTGCCTGGCTTTTCCGTGGGTTTTAAATGGACGAAGAGCAGGCGGCTGGTCTCTCTCTCAGCAGAACGCTAGCTCTGCTTGGGTGCAGAGCCTTGGCGACTCAGCTTGGAACGATTTGCTCTTTTCCCGTCGGTGCCATAAACACTTGGGTGTGCACCGTGCAGCAGCTGAGCTCAGCCCCAGCCTCGGGGAGCCGGGCAGGGAGGGAGGGTGCAGCAGCCGGGGACCCAGAGACTGAGGACGGCTGTGTGCTGCTGCCCATCAGTCTTTTTTTTTTTTTTTAAAGGGACAAGGATTGCAGTCATCAGTTTTCAAAACTTCCAAAAACTTTAAATATATGCTTAACTGAGCGAGGGCTTTGGGAGCCAGTTTATCTCGAACGAACAGGGAGTCCTTGGAGAGTTGGGACGGTATTATGATTTCTAATCAGGCTCAGAATAGACCAAGTATAGGCTTTCTGGATGAAAGGAAAACACACACACACGCACACACGCACACACACGCACCCACAAAACCCTACTTAATTAGAACAGTGGCTTTTTGTGTGATCGGTTTGGGCAGAGAGCTCCTGTTTTAAAGTCGACATGAGCGAAGTTGGTGGAAGTTACTCAGACCTGAGGCTCTTGGGCTATCACTTTGCAAACCTTAAGAGTAATTGAGGAGAAATAAAAAGGCCTGGAAGACTTCAGAGCTTTAGATTTTTAGCACAGATTTTATAGAACACGAATGGAATTTGGAGCCTGAAAGTATTTGTGCTTTTAAATAAGGCAACTGAAGTACTTAGTTTTACTCTTTAAGAACAGGAATAGTATTAAGATGCCTTCTAATTGGATTATATGTGTGCAGGAATAATTTAGCAAGAAACCAAAGACTCTTGTGATAAGTGTTTTAAAAGTCAACTAAAGAAAAGCCTAGTCCCGGTATCTATCCTAATGAACGAAAGCAGCCCAAAGAAAGAAAGAGCAGGACTGGGGGGTGTGTCCCTGATTTTGAATGCTTCATGCTTTTCTGCAGGGAGTATTTGATGCTTTTGTGACTACTACTGATTTGGAATGGGAAAAAAAAAAAAGGCACCTAAACCAACCCCTGTTGCTTAGTTATCAAAGTCATCCAGGGCTGGTGTAATTTCACGGTGGCAATTCTGCAGTAGGTTTGGAAGCGGCGCGTGCTCTGTTCCAGCCGCTCCGAGGGTGCACAGGGCTGAGTCTGTCTTGGGTAGTCTTGGACCACCTGTTGGGTGAAGGCACAGATAAGGAGCCCCGGGCAGGGTGGCAGATTGCGATTTGAAGGCTGTGTCCACCGGAGAGCTTGTACCACCTTCTTGTCCCGGAGAACTTGGAGGATGTGGTGGAGGTCGACCTTAGTTTTATGGGAGGAGCCTAGTTCTGCACTGCTCGGTGGTGAGAACCACGTTGTGTCTTGCTGGGCACAAACGTGAAGAGCTCTCCTCTCCAGCTGATCTCCTCCTGGCCCTGAGCTGGGTGGGAACTGGGGCCGAGGCTCTGATTACGCCCGGCCACCCCGACAGCCGCCTTTGTGACGTGGTGCCCTGGATCCGCTCTGCTGGGTACGGCCTTGTTCCTGTGGTGGCTGAGCACAATGGACCCGATCGGGTTTCTGGATATGCCTTTCTCTTTAGCCCCTGCTGTCGTGTCCCGGGACCGTGGGAATAGGTGGCCTGGTTCAGAATCAGGGTGTGTGTTTTCCTCTTTGTATGTACTTATAATTTTTTAAGTTCTCATATAATTCAAAAGCGTCCCTAACATGCACAACATAAGACTGTATTGCTTTCCTTTCACCTGGGACTAGGGGGACAGACAGTTTGCCTGTCCCCTGTCAAGCTGCACAGGTGGCTGCAGACAGCATGCCCGGTGTAGGGTGTGTGTCCCCTGGGCTCCTCATCCAGGCTGCTTGGGTGGGTTCAAAGTGGATTGAATGGAGGAAGTGGTTAATCAACAAACAAACTACACGATGTGCAGTGCTTGCGGTTCTTTCGAGGTGGATGGGCTGTCCCGTCTCAGTTGTCAGAAGGCGCCAGAGCTCGCGGGTGCTGCGAGCCAGGGTCTCTGAAGAAGCCGAAGGCGCGGAGAGCTCTGTCCCGTCCCTGAGCCAGCGCCTGTCCTGACTCAGCTTCCAGCTATGCAGTAGTGAGAGTGGCTGAGCGGGGCGGCCAGGCTGGCCTGGGGAAGCCCTGAGTGTCTCCAGGAAGTCCCGCTGTGGGACCGGGTCACAAGTTGCAGAAGCTGCTAAAGGAAGCCGGGTCCGGACAGGCAGGAGGGCCGGCGGCCCTGGCTTCAGAGCTGGTTCCGCGCCCCAGGCCTGGCCCGTGTTATCTTATCTGTTCTGGAGCCGCAGTCGGGCCCTCCCGCCGGGGGGTGCGCAGCGGCTGCTCGACACCAGCCCCGAGCCCCCGGCCGGGCGTCTGTGTCATCTCCATCCTCAAGTGCGCCCTCTGCCCCCAGCCTTGGCCAGTCCCCATAGCTCCTCCGTGGACAAGCCCGGGCCTGACCCCTTGTTCCTCGAGCTCTCTGTGGGGGCCTTGTCTCAGCAGGGCTGGGCGGCTGTCCTCGAAGGGAGCACCCTCCTGGTATGTCCCCGGACACCCGCTTCTCCGGGAAGGTCCCTTGGGCCACTGCAGTGGAAGTCCCTCCCCTCCACCACCTTCGAGCCTGGCAGGGTGACAGGCCTTCCATGCCTGACCGCCCAGCTAGACGACTGGGGGTCAGGAGATGATCCTGCTTGAGTGTCCTCACCTGTCCCAGGGCAGGGCCCCTAGAGAAGAGACCCCAAAACACCAGCGGGGTAAGTGAGGAATCCAGAGAGCCTCGTCAGGACACCCCGATCCTCTGTGGCCAGGGCCACTGGCCTTGGTGGACCATTGACTGACCCAGTCTCTCCTTTGTGCTGGGTCACTTTGCTGGTGTGATGTCCCAAGGATGAGCGAGAGCTGTGTTTGCTGGTTGGTGCCTGTTACCTCAGTCTACTTGGGAGGCTGAGGCAGGCGGATCCCACATTTGAGACCAGCCTGGGCTACGCCCTGAGATGCTGTCTCAAAATAAAATGAAGAGGTGTAGCTCGTAGCTCAGTGGTAGAACACTTGCCTAGCACCCCCAGCACCACGCCATGAATAAATAGATAAATAAGCGAATGAACAAAGAAATAAAAGAACAGATGAGATGTCAGTAGCGGGAGGTGCTGGTTGAGTAGCAGCAGAGTGGAGAAGAGGAGACCTACGGACACCTCCAGAGTGGGGATTTGGGGCGCATGTCGGGAAGGAGGTGGGAAGGCATGGCCATGGGGGAGGAGCCTTCCTCGTGTGAGACGGGAGGTGGCAGCAGTGTTGGGGACCACGAGCAGACACCTGAGCCCCTGGAGGACCCAGGGATTGTGTGTGGGCTGAGCTTCCGCCCCACAGCGCCTCTGAACTTGGAGACTTGTAGTCCTGGCTGTGCTCCCCAGGCTCTGGGCGAGCTCAGGAGAACCCTCTGGGCGCAGCTGGATACCACAGGCTGCTGGGCTGCTGGTCCCTAAAGATGCCCAGCCTGTGAGCTGAGCCTCGGGATGGAGGTGCATCTCCCAGAGAGCCCGCTGCCTGCCACGGGGCCCTGGCGCCGTCTCAGGATGGTGAGCGGCTTCCGGTACAGGGGCCATGGGGAGGCTGAACGGCTTCTGCAGGTACCGCTGGCCACTGGTCACTCGGTCATGGGGTGCCCTTTGGGAAGCCGTGGGTGGCGGGCATGGTGGTACATGTATGCTGCACTCTGGGAGGCTGAGGCAGGAGGATTGCAGGTTTGAACCCATCCTGGGCAAGTCAGCAATTTAGCGAGACCCTGTCTCAAAATACGCAATTTACAAAATTGCCGGGGATGCGGCTCAGCGTGAAAGCCTTGGGTTCAACCCCCAGCAATGCAGCAGCAGCAGCGCTGACAAAACACGTGGTCCTGGTAGACAGGAAGCAAAGGATTGAGGGAGAAACTGGCCTCTCCCGCCTTCCGCTCTCTGAAAAATGTCGCATGAGCCTTTACTGTCTGTGAGCCTTTCCCCGCTCTTAGAATTCATGTAACACCACGGACGTCACGGAGTCAAACCTGCAGCCCTCCCTCTGCGTTCTTCTGCACTCAGTGCAGACCTTGTTCCGTGTCTGCACGCACGAGCGTCTGCATAGAAAACTACACAGTTTTGCTCTGTACCCTGTTATCAGTGGGGTTAAGTTGTACGTGTGTCTGCCCAGCGCCATTCATTCCATAGCATGCTGTGACTTTCCTTGTTCACCAAGTGGTTCTCCCTCTCTTTACAGCTGTATAATATTCCAGACAGTAGACCATCGTACTTGATGGAGCCATTCCTCTGTCGATGGGCATTTGTGCTGTTGATGATTTTTGCGAGTCATAAATACTGCTTCAGTAAATACATTTGGGCACATGCAAATTCTAAAGGAGAAATGAGTAAACTTGTGAAATCGTAGAACGAGAAAAATCCTTTCTTCTGAGCCCCTTTCGCTTTCCCCCAGAACCCTTTGTGCAAAGGCCTTATACCTTGAGTGGCTTTGTCTCCCTGAGGTATAAGACTGGGTGCAGGTTTGCATCCAGAATCTCTCTTAGGCTCTGGCCTGGAGGCCTCCGGGATGGAGCTGTGGTCGATCCCAGCAGCATGTGAGTGGTCTGTGGGTGTCTCCTGCGGTCTCCTGGGGTATTGGCATAGACAGACCTGTTGCCCAGTCTGTACACAAGGAGAGGCAGGGGGCTGACCTTCGGAAATGTGGGGTATGGGGTGCCCGGGCCCTGTGCGGGGCTGCAGGTGGTCAGTGGTCCCCCAAGCTCTCCCTGACTCGTCTCAGGTCGTGTCGGGGGCTCTGCACCAGGCTGTCCCGGGCTAGGTGCCCCAGGTTGCCGATCACACTTTTGTTCCGGTTTTGTTAGG
Source organism: Dasyprocta punctata (assembly GCA_004363535.1). Classification (NCBI taxonomy): domain Eukaryota; kingdom Metazoa; phylum Chordata; class Mammalia; order Rodentia; family Dasyproctidae; genus Dasyprocta; species Dasyprocta punctata. The sequence continues at coordinate 28,761 of RJWM01023314.1, forward strand.
GACGTTCTTTGCTCCCGCGGTGACTGGGAACCGGAGTGGCTTAGGTGACCACAGCCGGGTGGCACAGTGCAGGGCCCCTCCCGTGTTGAACCCGGGATTGTCCGTCCGGCAGCACTCTCCGTTCTGGAAAGAGCCCTGGCTTCTTTCCACACTCTCTGGGGCATGAAAAATACCCAGGTGACTGCAGGCTGGGCCACCTTGAGGCTTTGCTTCCCTGAGCTGTCTGCTGGGTGGAGGATGTGGTCACTGCGCTCTGCTCGGTCTCCTTTCTCTCTGAGTGTCCCGTCCTTGGCTGCCCTTTGATGCCATCTGCAGTGAGGTCCACTCGGGCCCCGGGGAAGGTGAGGGGCAGGGTGTGGCTCGTTGGCTTCATTTCCTGGCCAGTCCTGGCCAGTGTTTCCTGCTGCCTGGGCTGGTTGGTGGCTGGACTGCTGGGCAGTAACTGGTGTATGGGCACCAGGGTCACACGGGGCCTCCTATCCTCTGTCTTTCCCTGCTGCCTTGGGCAGGGGCAGCTGCACCCCTGCTGGGTATTTTCCAGGATGCCATGTAGGGAAGAGAAGGGCGTGGTGGGGGGTGCCTGTCTGTGTGCCACTCCGGGGACTGTAGTCAGGAGATCAAACGTTCTTGTTCAGAGCGCAGTGACAGAAGCCAAGGGGCTGGCGTTTGGGCCCAGGATCTGTGGCCGTCTCTGTCCCTGTCACTGACCTCTGCTGCTGGGCTGTGGGGCAGTGGCTTGATTCCCATCCGAGTGCCCCTGCCATACGGTGGCTTCGGGTTTCCATGGGTCACAGGGAGAAAACCTTGCACATCAGGCCACCTGGTGGTCAAGGGAGATGGCAGTGGCAACTTCCAGGCACCTGGCCGGTCCGGGAGGACCCTCGGCAGCCTGGTGGACCCGCGTCCTGCAGAGACCCTAGAGCTGTGTGTCAGGCTGTGCTGGTGTCTCCAGCCTGCCCACCTCTCCGGGGCCCCCCTGGGCCATTGGGTGAGGTCACACACCTCGGTGGCCACAGGGTTGGGGTCCTCCAGCTGGGTGACTGTGCAAAAAGCCAGGTTTCCGGGGTGCGTGACCAATGGCCCCACCACCGAGAGCTCTCAGAGCCGGGTGGGGAGGTGGTTGTTGTGGAAGACCAGGACTTAAGTCAGCCCCAGCGGACACCAAAACCAGCCAGGGGACAGGAGTGACCCTCGCCAGATGTCCCACGGGGAGGGGCGGATTCAGTCCACGTCGTCCTGAAAGATAAAGCGGCCAAGCTCCCCCGTCCTCCCGTGAGCACCAGGCCCCCCTCTGCTGGGCTACTCGCTACCCCGCCAGTCTCCAGTGTGGAAAATATTCCGGAGAGCTTGTGCTTTTTTGCTCAAGGGGAAAAACTGATCACTTCTGGCTGGAGACTGCCCAGCCATCTTTTTCCTGGCCCAGGGCTGGGCTGGTGAGTGAAATTTCCCCGGGCCTCTGCCATCTGCCCGCCACGTCCTATGCCTTTTGTCCCCAAGGTGAGCTCAAAGGGCACTGCTGACTCAGGGTGGAGGCCCCGGGAGGTTGACCAGTTGGCCTCGAGTTAAACACAGAGGAGTGGAGGAGCTGAGGGGCTGGGGCTCTGGTGCGGCAGTGTCCCGGCTGGTGACGGCCGCGTTCCCTGGCGCGGTTTCTCACGTCACCGGCGTGGCCTCCTGGGGTCCACATGCGGGCCTCTGCAGTGTCCTGCTGTGGAAAGAAGCTGGCACCTGCTTTCGGGGACCTTGGCAAATCAGCTGGACTCGGAGCCGTTGCGGTGACAGCTGGGGTGGAGACCCACGCGGCGCCGTGGCTCTCTGGTGGCCAATGTTGGTCTCAGTCTCCGCCTGGCCATGCAGCGGGGTCTGGTGAGGGGCTGACAGCTGATAGGGGACCGTGGCCTGCAGGGATTTCAGGGCCCTCTAGTGGACAAAGGGACGGTGGGCGACAGGGCCTGGTAGGCCCCGAGTGTCTGTGGGGAAACTGCTTCCCTGGGCCAGTGGCACCCACGACAGAGCTCTCATGGGCTGTGAACAGGTGGCAGTCGAGAGTGTGGCCCTGCGTCAGGGCCGCAGGGAGCACGTGGGCAGACTGTCTGCCTTCCAGAAGGGCAGCAGCTGGTGGCTTCTGGGGTGTGGGTCTTGACGCCCGTTACTCCTGAACGAATAAAGGAGTGGGAAACCAGGTGAGGACGCGGCGTGGAGACAGCTGGGGGGGCCCCAGCTAAGAATGCCACGCAGACCCGAGTCTGCAGGTGCGGGGCCCAGCTGGGCGGGGGCGGGGGGGTGTTCCACAGGCACTGGCCCTGTCTGGAGGGGCCCCATGACTCCAAGTGGGGAGCAGCAGAAGACTGGGGTTTGCGAGCGGGCCCTGTGGAGAGGCAGGAGGCGCTGAGTCATGTCTCCAGTGCAGATTTGAAGAGGGTTTGAGACGTTTTTGTTGAGAGGCCAAAGCAGGACACTCACGCACAGGCACGCCAGGAGCAGAGCAGCCTGCCGCGCTCGGGGCTGGCGGGGGGGACTGGTGAAGTGACACCCCGCCCCCACCCCGGCCCTGCTGAGACCCGGTGGCCCGTCAGCCTCTGACATTTCTTTGGTCCCCGCACCATGTTGATTTCACACCCTGGGCACAGCCGGGCTGATGCTGCGTTGAGAACACAGCCGTGAAAAATGCAGAAAGCAAACCCCCACTCCTCTCGGGGAGCGCGGAGTGGATTAGGTTGCGGGTGGGTTTTATTTCGCACTGCACGGTTCTATGACAGTGGTTTTCTTTTCCCCTTTCTTTGGGGCGACACCGCGGAGCTGAGGCGAAACAGCTGAGCACCGGCGGGGCCTCTGGTAAGCGTTTGGACTGAAACTCGAGCTTTTCCTCATGCAGCGCCTTTTCTCTTCCAGCTTTCCCGTCGGGTTTCGCTGTCGGTCGTCCAGCCGCCCCCTCCGGACCATGGACCTGCATCTCTTTGACTACTCAGAGCCGGGGAACTACTCGGACATCAGCTGGCCATGCAACAGCAGCGACTGCATCGTGGTGGACAGCGTGCAGTGCCCCGTCATGCCCCACAAAAGCGCGCTGCTGTACACGCTCTCCTTCCTGTACATCTTCATCTTCGTCATCGGCATGATCGCCAACTCCGTGGTGGTCTGGGTGAACATCCAGGCCAAGACCACCGGCTACGACACGCACTGCTACATCCTCAACCTGGCCATCGCCGACCTGTGGGTCGTCATCACCATCCCGGTCTGGGTGGTCAGCCTCGTGCAGCATAACCAGTGGCCCATGGGCGAGCTCACCTGCAAGGTCACGCACCTCATCTTCTCCATCAACCTCTTCGGCAGTATCTTCTTCCTCACGTGCATGAGCGTGGACCGCTACCTCTCCATCACCTACTTCACCGGCACCTCGGGCTGCAAGAAGAAGATGGTGCGGCGCGTGGTCTGCGTGCTGGTGTGGCTGCTGGCCTTCTGCGTGTCCCTGCCCGACACCTACTACCTGAAGACTGTCACGTCTGCATCCAACAACGAGACCTACTGCCGGTCCTTCTACCCCGAGCACAGCATCAAGGAGTGGCTCATCGGCATGGAGCTGGTCTCCGTCATCCTGGGCTTTGCCGTCCCTTTCTCCGTCATCGCCATCTTCTA
>RJWM01023315.1:0-32343 GCA_004363535.1 Dasyprocta punctata
TTACCAAGGAAGAGGAACTGTCTTCCTTTTCGATTTTGTCTTTGATTTCCTTTTTTATCAGAATGCTCCAATTTTCATTTTAGAGGTATTTTATTTCATTAGATAGGCTAATTGCTAAGTATTTATTTTTTCTTGGTGTTATTGTGAATGCTGTTTTTCCCTGATTTCTTTCTCAGTGAGTTAATTATTACTGTATAGGAGCACTATTTTTTTTTTTTTTTTTTTTTTTTTTTACACTCCAAGAATTTTGTTTTCTCAAAGAGTTAAGTGGCAAAAATCCAGGTCTTTGTATTCATGAATGGTCTTTCTCTGGCAATTTGAAAATGTACACATCTCCACAAAGTGATGGAGATACAGGATTATTTGTCTAATAGTAATAAACCAAAATAATGAAGTCATCCTAGTAGAAAAATACATAAAACTTCAGTGGAAAGCTCCACTCAGTGGCATAAGCATACACACACACACACACACACACACACACACAAATGTAACCATGTACCACAGTACAGTATCCTGAGTCTCACTGATTTTAAACAACTCTGAGTCTCTCAAGATTAAGGTGCTTTAAAAGTCTCAAGAAAAATATACAGACATTGTTCTCATTGGAAGAAGAGTCCCACGCTGTAATCATGATGAGCTTTAATTTGTTCACGCATTGTAAAGTCAGTAAAAGAAGGAAATTGCTATAAAAATGAGAAGGTTCTTAAAATCTTTTGAGTTTCTTAGTATTTCTCTTAACACCTTAACCTGGACAAATCAATGTAATGAAATTCTATACTTTAATGTACAGAGCACAATAGAGGAAAAGTTCAATTGAATTAAAACATCTCTGATTTATATTAAAAAATCTTCTGTCTCTTTTAAATGTAACATTTTTCCAGTTTGCTGTATTAATTTAGATTATCCCACTATTTCTTCTCTTATTTTCCTGTTTACATGATTTTCAAGCTTAATCATTCTGTCTTTGACTATGTACACAAAGCATATCATGATTCATTAGCTATTTGGTGAGCAACATATTCTAATAATACTATTAGCTTTTTGAATAACACACTGAATACACTATTCACTATGGGTTAGTCTCAGAAATACTATGCTTTCATCTTGATCACTGTCAGGAGTACCTTTGTAAGTCACACAGTACATGTGGCCTGAAGAAGTACTTGGCATATATTCCTATATTCTTAGCAAACGAAAAAATACTGACGTTTACATCTCCCAAATTACGTTAAATCTAGCATATGTTTAATAAGTACTTGCTAAACACAAATATAATCCCATGGATGGTGGGTAAGATAAATCAAATATATTCCTGATCTTCAAGAGTAGTATGACACACTGCAGCAGCCAGGAAGACAAAAATCTAAGATAATTCGTTGATTTGAACAGTGATCAAAAGAAGAATGATTGTGGATTGACTGCAAGATAGTTTAGTAAGGATAAGATTTATTGAGTAACATAATGAAATACTGAATATTCTGTTTCCTAATCTTCAGTATCCATAAGCTTTTGCAGGGAGAGAATAAATTCAGTATTAGTGTCATCTAAAGACAGTTTTGGACATGGTCAAAATGGTATCTGTCTATCCGTCTGTTTCCCCAGGATTGTATTTCAAAGCAGAGCTGATCCTTTTGGACCACAGCATGTCATAATAGACAGAACAGCATGCAAGATAATTGGAACAATGTTTGACTTCATCCCTGATGCCAGGAAAATGTAGAATTCTCAGTGGTTTGGAGAAAGCTGACCAAGTCTTTGAACACTTTCTTAAACAGGATCATTCAACAAATTTACATTAGTAACTACTAGTTTAATACAGTCTTTGGACACTTTCCTTTAAATCACAAAATAAGTTGGATTTTTTTTTAAGGCTCTTATCTTGGTTTGACAAAAATAATTGTGCATGATGTAAGTAACTTTAACAATGAAAACTGTTCATCTGTCTTTTTTTTTTTTTTTTATACCAAGAATCAAACGCACAACCTCGTGCCTACCAGGCAGGCACTACGGCCACTGAGCTAAATTTCTGGCCCTCATCTGTATTTTGAATTTTATTTTCATATTAAAAGAGAAGATGTTTCATTTAGGAAACACAAAGGCATGTAAGTCTATTCAAATTGATAACAATGATGAACAATTACCTCTTATTACAATAATCTGTTTAATTTTTAAAATTTCCAAATATTTATTTATCTAAACGTGCTCAGTGTTTCTTCAGGAACTGAGGAGTATATCTTTTAGAACAGTACCTTTAGATGGAGCTTATATACCTACATAGGGTATATTTTATGTTTTGTAAGGACACTTCTGGTACTATTGATAGATATCTTTTGTTGATCAGGACAGTCTAAACAAAGATTGTTCAATATCCTACATGGGGTCAATATTGTTTATGAAACATTTTATAGTAAGTCTGACTTACAACAGTAATATATATTACTGTCAAGTATTTTTATAGTATTTTATTTAAGAAGTGTAATTGTCCAGTTATACAACTGCAATCAAATGTAGCTTATACTCACTTCTTCTGGAAAAATTTCTTTGGGTTTATCATTATTTCATAAGGTTAAATAAAAACAGCAGGGATGTTCATAGCATTGAATCACTGGGACAGCAGATGGTTGTCATTGCTTTATCAGTGAATTATGTGCAAGCATATCATTATTTCACAAGATTTTCTAATATAGCATGCTTGAACATTTGCATGTTAGAATGTATCTTGTTTTATATTCCATCACTTCTCTATCTCTTTTATTTTTCAATTATGATGTCATGCCTATGTGATTTTCCTGAAATTATTAATTGTCATTTCTTTTACTTTTAGCAGTTTGTAGGGGCATTATAAAATATCTGTTACACAAAGGAGATGAAAGGTCTTACACAGTCAATAACTGCTACTTGTGGAGTAATAATGATACTTACACATCTCTAGTTTCACAGGTATTTGTATGGAGAACAAAATAAGGAACTGCCATTATCTATATCCTTTTCAACCCACCACTCGCTTACAGGGACAGATTCTGAGTTCTAGAAAAACTAAACTCCTTTTCAGTAGTGACATTGCAAATTAGGATACTGATAGGAATAGAAATTCTGTCTTAAATTTAGACTGTTTTCCATTTTGATGGAAATGTACAATTCATGTGGATCAGAAAATTATTTTATGTGGAAGAACTGGGGCCCAGAGAAACTTGACTAAATGGAGTTATGAATAATTTATACTCTTGCCCCAGGTTCTACAGTCAGATGTTGCACTACAGTAGGTCTTCATGAATTTGTATGTTTCTCTCTTTTCATATTATGTTGTGTTAATGCCCAAAATACCCATGATTACTATGATAAGTCAAAGGCATAATAATTGTTATTATGGTTATTAGCTTTAAAGACTTTGATTCACATTCACAAGCACATAATAAACTCCACCAGTCACACATAAAACAAGTTGAAAATGATTTTTCAAACATGTGATCAAGCTAAACACATATTTCTGTGTTCTGATCAAAGAACTGAAGTATCAAATAAATAGCAAACAAAAGTGAAAATCATGTGTTCTCATATGCAGGGGGAATCAGTTTTCCATATATTATCACTTCATTTAGATTTGATTTATAAAGCTTCAGTTTATATTTCAATGTTGTTATATTTATAACAAATTGAGCCAAATTAGATATACCTGTTACTTTAACACATTGTTGAATTAAGGCAGTAGTAGCATGTTTTCAGTTAAAGTGGCAATGTTTCCAATATTTCATATTTAGAAGGTGATAGTCACTATACTTATAACTGAATAGTGACAGCAGAAACAAGGAGAAGATTTATGTTTTCAAGCAAAGAAAACTATGAGTACAAAAATTTGGCTCAGTTCCAAAATAGATTTCCAATTTTGTGTTTCATTAGTTATGAGATAATTCTAAGTGGAAATGAGTGCTTCATTTTCTGAAGAAGATCAGAAAATATGATCCTTTTCTTCATTGTAAATATCAGTGCAAATATAGAGAAAATGTTCTTTTCTCTTATGTAGAGTACAGAGTTATATAAATCAGTTATAAAATGCTTTTGGTAATTGTTAGTTTTCATTATATTTATTTGAAATAACCTTAAAGACTTCAGAAATTTCAAGCATGTGATATTGAGCTTTTCACTTCAGAAAAGGAAATTGTAAGGTTATATTAAATACAATTATATAACTTTAATAGTCTTGATTCAAAAAATGTCATTATTCAATGCTCTTATGGGATGATAGATAGTTTTCTCTAATTTCTCTACATACACACATACAGAAAAGAAAAAACCTGCATACTAGTGTAAAAACCCTTGACGCTATACAGAAAAAAATACTGAGGCAGACTGAAAGGTGCATAGAAGGTAGAACAACCATGACGGATGGAACCAGACTAACACCATTTTGAATTCTCTAGCTTCGCTCTCGCTTATTTAACCAGGAGGGGACAAACTCTACAGTAAGTGGATCCAAAAAGTTCTACAGTAAGTGGATCCAAAAAGTAAAATATAATAAAACTGGAAACATTTAGAAAACAACCACTTTGTGTGTGTATGTTTATATATATATATATATGTATATATATATATATATATATATATATATATATAGAAGTATCAAATAAATAGCAAACAAAAGTGAAAATCATGTGTTCTCATATACAGGGCAAATCAGTTTTCCATATACTACTAATCTCTGTTAGTTTATCAAAAACAATAGTTTGTGCTTTCATGATTTCATTGTTTGATCAGTTTTTTCATGTCTAGATCTCACAACCTGAGCAACTACTTCTAAGATAGCAATATGTAATATATTAACTAGTGTTAATTTCCTATTATTTTTTGAAATTCTGTATCATTTCTACCCTTTTTTGTTTTGTTTTTAAAATAAAATGAAAGACAAAGAAAAAAGAAAATAACTATTCTATTGGAATAAAACATTAGAAAAAGAAACTGTGGTATGTTCCCGTACAAATACCCAATGACTGATATCTATCCTGCTTGATTATAAACAGGCAGCACTCCACCTCCCAGCCCATTGGAGAGATCTCTAGTAGACTTAGAAGGCAACCTGGGCATTCATGGGAAATTCCTCTCCTTCTCATGGCTTTAGAGAGCAGGATGTCTGAGGAGCAGAACAAAGCACTTCTGGTTTTCCTTCCCAGAAGGCTTACAGTAAAAGGTTAAAGGAGGATTGAAACTTCCCTTTCTTGTTTATGATGCAGAGTCCTCTATCTCAAGTGTGAGGCAAAGAGAACCTGGGTTTTCATCCCAACGTGGGAATTCAACAAACTTCCTCTGCCTGCATGGGATTAGAGCAATTTACCTAAATAAAATGATATCTGTACATATCTTCCAATATCAATTGGCATTATACCTACTTGTCCAATTTTCAATAGAATATCATGCATCATACCAAGAACTGCTTATACTATGTTAGCAGGAAACAGAGAGAGACAAAAGGGGCTACAGACAAGATAAAACCTCTGAGGACCCTCCTTTATGAACCACTGTCTTCAATTGTATCATGTATGCTAAGTTTCTATCACTGTTAATAATGTCTTCCAATTATGAATCCATCAATAGATTAATCCATTTTCTGTTTTCTTGAAGAATTCTTGCTGGTGGTGCTAATGGTTATTGTATTCAACATGAGATCACACTTAGATTTCAGTCTTCACTTTACCTTGAATGTTTAACACAAAACATCTGTCTTTTCTCATTATTTGCATGCAGCTTCTGCTTGTTTTCTTTGGAAAGAGAATTCTTCATTCGAGTGAGAGCATTCTGTTTTCAGTATGGTATTTCCATCTATACAAATAATGATTTCCAGATCATTGTTTCATGCTTTGAGGTTTACCATGTGAAAAAAATTATTTCACACTGATTAGCATATACACTTCTGTTTTATTAGGAGTAGATAGCTCTGTTTAGAAATAACTTTGAAAACAATTTTGAATTTTCTTTTCACTTCGAATATCACTCAGGTTTACTTTAGTCTCAGAGAGGATATTTATATAAAATGAAATAAAACACAGACAGGGAGCATGGAAAATATTTTAATATTTGAATGAAATTAGAACTTTCATGATCTAATCACCTTCCAAAAGTCCCACATCTGCACATTGTTGCATTGTGGACCAAGTATTTAGGACATTAATCATTTGGGAATGAATTCCAACCATAACATGGCTGTTTGTGGCTCCATATGAATTTTAATTTTGTTTTTCTATTTATGTAAACAATAGTATTGGAATTTTACAAGGATCACATTGAATATGTATAAATTTTCCAAGGGAAAATGAATATTGGGTCAATTTAAATTTTTCCAATTGACGAACATAAAATATTTTCCCACTTATTTGTAGCCTCTGTAGTTCTTTTAATTAATGTTTCATAGTTCTTAGTATACAGTTTTTTACCTCTTGACTAAATTCATTCCTGAAGCCAGATGTGTTTGCACATGCTTGCAATCCCAGTATTCAGGAGGCTGAGGCAAGAAGATTTCTTGAGTTTGAAGTCAACCTAAGCATCAAAGTGAAGTCAAAGCCAGCTGAAACTATATAGCAGGAATATGTCTTAAAAACAAATAGATAACTAACTAAATAAAATTTATTCTTGAATATTTTGATTTTTTAATACTAGCATACATGATGCTAATTTTTTGAAGTATTTTTCTGATATTCCATTGTTAATGCTCAGAAATGTTAAGAATTTTTATATGATCATATTGCATTCTGCCTCTTTATCAATTTATTTATGAATTATAAAGTACATACACAATATATATTTGGTATATATTTGCAGTACAAAACAATCATTACAATCTTTTGGAGAACTGGTGCATATGCATAGTTTATCTCAATCATTTTTATTTTCCTTTTTTCTCTGGTCCTTTTCTTATCTCCCCTACTCACCGCAGTTTTGAATGGAGTCTTCGAGGATTTTTAGATAACGAATGATGTCATCATTAGCTATGCAAAACCTTACTTCTTTTCTCTGATTTAATTACATTCATTTCTGTGCTTCAATTGCTCTTGATAAATACTGGCAGTGAACTGACTGAAACGGTGAGAGTAGGCATCCTTGCATGTGATCTTCTCTTAGAAGGAAAGCTTTCAGTCTCTCCTCACTATGATGCTCACTACAAGAGTTTCATGAATGTCCTTTATTATGATGCAAAGATCGTCTTCTGTGACAGAACCGTTTAGAGATTTGTGTGGATGCATGTTAACCTTTGAGTGCCAAAAACTTTTAAAATACTCTCACAAAAAACATTTGACTAGCGATTATGAATATTTTTTAAATGAACAAAAATTCTTAGTTCAGAGGAAGACATAAAATGTTTCAACAAAGAAATAGAATATGTTAAGAAGAAACAGATAAATGTGAACAGAAAAATGTAGAGAACCAAAGAATCGTTGACCTAGAAGATAGAACCACACAAATTACTTATTCTGAATAAAATGAAGAAAGTAGACTGAAAAACTGAATGGAGCCTCAAAGGTTCCACAATTATAGGATCAATTATAAAAAATAACATCAGGAACAACCCAGCAAGGCATGCACAGTGGCAGCAGGGTACACACAGCCCAGATCACCCCTGGCAGAAAACCCCAGAAACTCAGAAAGGCACCCATGGCGGTGCCAGCCATGAATGGATGCAAATGGCTGAACCAGCTAAGGCAGGGACCCCCCAAGACCCAGGGGTGGGCACACACACCATTGGTTGTGAGTCAGATGAGCCAGCATTGCACTTTGGCAATGAACAGGAGGAACAGAAGGGAACAGGTGGGGTCACTATATTTTCCATAAATATTTATGTTAAAGGGCTTCGGAGAACCCCAGCAACAGAACACTAACCCCAACCTCCACATCCAGAAGCCAAAATCAGCCCCATATCCTGTACAAATCCCATTGCAAAATTGGCTGGAGTACATAACACATTTCTGAGATCAGACTTGAACCTACCACAGACCTGTGAACACCAAGGAATTTTACTGCATTTATTTTCTATGTGTCTTCAGTTCTCTTTTATTTTCCAGTTGATTATTTTTTTAATTTAGTTTAATTTGATCTAGTTTTATGTTTTAGGGTTATTTCTGTTTTCTTTTTCCTTTTTATCTCTCTTTTTTTCTTTTCTCTTTTTTAAAGACTTAGATTTACTACCTTCCTTTATGTTGTCATCTACTTGTCTTTTAATTCTCTTATGCCAACTATCTTGTTTGATTTTATGATATATCCATGTGAAATAATATTGTCTCTTCTCTGTCTAGTTCACTTCAATACTCCTATGCCTTCTCTTCCATTCTCTGACTCTTTTGTCCTCAAGTTTCCCAAAACTTGGGAAATCAACCTATGCCTCTCAGTCTTGCTCTTACTATATATTACCTCACTCATCTCTCAATCTTGCCCCCTACCCCTCTTAATCTCCCCATCACAACAGGGTAAAATCAATCTACTAAAGGGAAAATCACTGAATACAAGTTCCCAGTATATGCTGGATTCTGTTATACAACTGTGGAGTTTGCTCCTATGGTTAAAAATATCAGGCTAAAATCTACCACAGCTTGTCAGTAGCCAGGTTGCACTCAAAACTATTGTTATGGCTATGTATATTACTTTAGCCAGGATACCATACCAGCTACAATCAGTTTTTCTCCCCTATGTGGCAACATTCTGATAGTATGAGATTATTACCATCAACATAATTCAGAATGAAAGGACTGGGTGCTGAGCCAAATAGATAACAATTTTTTACCCTCAACACATTGGGAAGGTAGGCTCTTCAGAAAGACAAAAAGATCAAGAATCACCTACATCTAGAAGACATACCTGGGGAACAGTCGTTTCTTAGGGTAGCCTTCATCCTAGGGATAAAGCTGTTTACCATAAGAAACCAAGAAACATCACCACAGAAAACAAAACAATACAAAAATAGGAAACAGAAAAAAGCAAAACACATAAGCAAAAGACAGCCTCACACTACCAGCCCGCCCAGGAAAACCTCAGAGCACAATAAGATAGAAGAAATCAGAAGCCAAACACTGAAACTTTTTGAAATCATATCAACAGATGTGAAAAAACAATGAAAGAGGCTATAGAAAAAATCATCTCTACAGAGTAAAAAGAAATGATGATCAAAAGAACAGCATTAAAGCAAACACAATTAAAAAATGCAAAATCTTAGAAAAACAATGGAAAGCATGAAAGTTCAACATAGGAAAAAAATAGAATCCATGGGCCAGAGACAAACAAAAGTGCAGTAAACTAAAAACTCCATTAAACATATATGCAAAAGGCGAGGACAGAATATCAGATCTAGAAGAAAGCATGTGGTTAGTGACAATGAAAATAAAGATAACTTGAGAAGAGCAAGAAAGAATGAAAAATCAACTCAACAACTACAAGAAAAGTGAAGAAGAGTAACATAAATTGATCAGAGTAAGTGAGCAAGCTAGAGAGAGTGCAAAAGATACAAAAAATTCTCCACAAAAATAATGGCAGAAAACTTCCCAAACATGGATAAAGAATTTGGCATGAAAATAAATGAATCATATAGAACTTCAAATGGCAATGACCAAAATACATCTACATCAAGGCACATAATAATCAAGATTCTAGAAATTCAGCCCAAGAGTAGAATATTAAAAGTAGTTAGAGAAAAGAAACAAATCACCTTTAAAAGAAAACTCATCAGAATCACAGCAGACTTCTTAACACAAACCTTCAAACCAAGGAGAGTTTAGAGCAAGGTATTTTAATCCCTAAAAGAAAGCAGTCTTCAACCTAGAGTGATGTAACCCACAAAATTACCTTTTAAAATCAATGGAAAAGAAGATAGTCCCATGACAAAGAACAACTGAAGCAATTTATTACCACAAAATTAGCCCTACAGAATGCTCTGAAGGATATTTTAGAAAGAGATAATGAAGACCACTGTATTGGGTGATACTTTGTACCCCCAAGTCCTCATATACATTTGATGGTGATGTGAGTGCTGCACCCGCACAGGGGTGGAGCTGAGATACAGTGTAAATGAGGCGTGTCTTCCTCTTGCTCTCTTCCGCCCTCTCTCGCCAGCATGCCTTGAGGTTGCAGCAGCCATGAATGGCTGCCCCGCCATGCCACACTGCCTTGGAGTCAACTGAATATGGACTGAAACCTGAGAACTGTAAGAAATAAACCTTTCCTTCCCTAATTTGGGGCATCAGGTATTTTGACTTGGCCATGAGTGAAAAGTAACTAAGACAACCACAAACAAATGAATGCCAATAGAAAGAAGCAGCTAGACAAGGCAAGCAACTAAACAGGGAGAAAGACAGGAAACCAACAACAGGAAAATAACATGAAAAAGATAAGGCAATACACATCAGTTATAACCATTAATGTAAATGATCTCAACTCGTTAATCAAAAGAAACAGACTGGCAGAATGGATCAAGAAACAGGATCCAAAATATGATGCATTCAAGAGACAGATTTAACTCAAAAAGAAATTTATAGACTAAAGGTCAAAGAATGAAAAACAGCTCTCCATGTCACAAGAACACAGAAAACAGTAGGAAAAGCTGTTTGATTTGTAGAAAATGTAAGCATTAGGCCAAAACTGATTAAGACAGGCAAACAGAGTCACTGAATCCTGGTTAAGAGAAAACTCCAAGAAGAAGATAGCAATCATAAATATATACTCACCAAACACTGGTGCACCAAACTACTTGAAATACATATTAACAGACATGAAAAATCAAAAAACCACTGACTTGGTTACTTTTCTCATTGCTGAGACAAAATACCTGAAACCCAAAATTAAAGAAAGGTTTACTTAACTCAGTTTGTGGAGGTTTCAGTTCATAATCAGCTGGCTCCAAAGCAGGGTGGAGTGGTACAGGAGCAACATTTCAAGGCAGCAGAGCACAGCAAAAGTAGCAAGCACAACAAGGGGTAGCCAAGTAAGTCTCTTCCTCCCTTATGCTCTAAGCAGACGACCACCCGCTAGGACTGGAAGTACACTCACACCACCTCTGTGCCCTTCTTTTGAACAGGATGAGGATATTTATGAGGTAAGAACCCTAGCTCCCTGCTAAGGTGCTGAGTTAAACTTCTAAATTTCTCAACTTGGTACAATATATCAACCATTACAAGCACTAACACAATCATGGTGGAGAGCCTCAATACTCTACTCTCACAAATAGATAGATCAACCAGTCCAAAAATTCAATAAAGAAATATCAAAATTATCAAAAGTCCATGATCAAATGAACCTGGTAGATGTCAACAGAGTGTTTTACCCCAGAATGCACAGTCTTCTCATCTGCACATTGAATGTTCTCCAAAATAGAGCATATACTGGTCCACAAAACATGTCTAAGTAAGTGTGGAGGAAATGAAATCATTCAATGCATACTATCTGATCACAGAAAATGAAAATAATTTCCAGTGAAACTGGAAATCAACAACAAAAGAAATCACAAAAACTGCACAAACATATGGAAATTAAACAAAACTATTCTGAACATGAGTAGATCAAAGAGGAAATTAAGGATGAAATTAAACAATACATACAACTAAACAATAATGCTGATACAGCATACCAGAACTTAAGGGATGCAATGAAAGCATTCCTAGAAGGGAAATTTATAGTGATGAACTCTCAAACAGGAACACAAAACAAGTGCAAATAAAAATTCTAATCATGAAAAGGAAAGTTTTAGAATAAAAAGAACAAATCAAACTTAAAGCTCCAATAAGGTAGGAGGTTATAAAGATAAGAGAAGAAATTAATGCAGCTGAGACTAAGAAAGAAATAAAAAGAATCAATGAATCAATAGTTTGATTCTTTAAAAGAATAAATAAAATTGATAAACCTTTAGGTAAACTTATCAAAAAATGGAAAGAAAAAATGCAAATTGAAGCAATTAAGAATGAAAAGGGGGAAACCACAATGGATCCCACAGAAATTCAGAATATCATCAATACCAACTATGAGAAACTATATTCTAATAAGATGGAAAACATCAAAGAAACAGACAGATTACTAGGCAAAATCAAATTGCCAAAATAAATCAGGAAGATATAAAAATTTAAATAAGCTGATCTCAACCAATGAAGTTGAAAATGTAATTAAAAATACACCAAAAAGAAAAGCCCAGGACCTGATGGAATTACTGTTGAAATTTGCGAGCAATTTAAAAAATAACTAATGCCACTAATGCTAAAGCAATTTAAGGAAATTGAAAGAAAAACATCCAAAATCATTCCTGAAAGCAAGTATTACCCTGATTCTAAAACCAGAAAAGAGCCCAACCAAAAAAGAATACTACAGTCTCTCTAATGAACATAGATGCAAAGATTCTCAATAAAATACTGGCAAACAGAATGCAGCAAGTCATCAAGATAATACACAGTGACCAAGTAGGATTCATCGCATGGATCCAGGGGTGGTTCAACACATGCAAATCATTACATGCAATATACCATATTAACATAATTAAAGACAATATTCATATGATCATCTCAATAGTTGAAGAAGAATCTTTTGACAAATCCAACACTGATTCATGATTAAAAAAATCATACTGGAAATGGACTAGGTAATCTTTACCTCAATCCTATAAAAAACCATCTATGTAACAGCAACAGCTAACCTCATACTAAAGGGTCAAAAACTAAAAGCTTTCACTCTAATGTCAGGAAAAAGACAAAGATGTCCATTATCACCATTCCTATTCAATATAATTCTGGAAACATTAACCAGAGTGATTAGACAAAGCAAGAAAATAAAGTAATAAGGATAGGAAATATGGAAGTTGTATTATCATTATTTGCAGATGACCTGATGCTCTACATAGAAGATGCCAAAAACCACCAAAAGATATATAAATTTAGTAACAATTCAATGGCATAGTTGGATACAAAGTCAACACTGAAAACAATAGCACAAGAAACTCATTGAAAGAGAAATTAGGGAAACAGCATCCTGCACAATAGCATCCAAATAAATGAAATACTTAGAAATTAATGTAATAAAAGAAAGAAACACATTAAAAGAAGATATCTGAAAATGGAAAGATAGCCCTTGCACATGGGTAGGAAGAACCAATGTTGTGAAAATGGCCCTACTTCCAAAACTTCTTCGAAGATTTAATGCAATCCCAATCAAAATACCATTCATATATCTCACAGATCTAGAGAAAAACATTTCTAAAACTCATTTTAAAACAGAAGAGACCCAGAATAGCAAAAGCAATTCTGGGAAACAAAGGCAAGTCAGGAAACACCACAGTCCCAGACCTGAAATTATACTACAAAGCTACTTTAATAAAATTAGTGTGATATTGTCAAAAAAAATGAGGATTAATGGGGCAGATTAGAAGATGCCAACACAATTTCAAACAGATTCAAATGCCTTATCTTTGACAAAGAAGCCAAACATGTTCACTGCTAGAAAGGTAGTCTCTTTAATAAACGGTTCTGGAAAAACTACTTTCCACATGCTGAGGATTAAAACTACCCTTGTCTATTACTATTTACGAAATGCATGAAAGATCTAAATATTAAAACAGAAGCATTAAGATTATTGGAAGAAAAAGTAAATGGAAATTTTTAAGACATAGGTCTACACAGAGACTTCATGAACAAAACTCAGACTGCACAGGCATTACTTCAAAGAATCAACAAATGGGATCTCACCTTATTAAAAAGCTTTTACATAACAAAATATATTATTAACAGAATGAAAAAGCAACACATGGAGTAGGAAAGAAATAGCCAGTTGTCCATGTGAGAAACGACTTGTATGTAGAACATATAAAGAATTGAAAAGAATCAGACTCCCACAATTCAAAGACCCAATTCCAAAAATGGGCATCTGAGATGAATACACACTTCTCAAATGAAGAAACACAAATGGCAAATAAGTACATGAAAAAATGCTCAACTTCATTGATCATTTAGGAAATGCAAGTTACAATGACACTGAGATTTCATCTCATTCCAGGAGGAATGGCTATCACCAAGAATCAATCAATAACAAACCCTGGCAAGGCTGTGGGAATAAACAAACCCTTCTTCACTGTAGAGTGCAGACTGGTGTAACAACTGTGGAAATCAGTATGGATATTCCTCAAAAAGCTAGGGTAAGTGGTCTCACTCTACCCAGTTTTTCCTTTCCTGGGCATCATCCCAGAAGAACTGAAAGCATCATATCACAGCACTATACATGCATCCATGTTTGTAGTAGCACAATTTTTCATAGCTAAATCTTAGCAACAACTCAAATGCTCATCAACCAAGGAATGGATAAAAAAGATGTGTGTATTTTTTAATATAATGGAGTACTACTCAGTCATAAAGAAAGATAAACTTGACACTTTTATAAGTAAATGGATGTTCAGAAGGAAAGAGAAACTAGGAAAGGAAAAAGGCAGGAAGGGAAAAAGTATATGTATATACACAAGATAGTAAAGATAGCTTTAGAGTTAGTTTCTCTTAGATCATTAAAAAGAAAGTTTTGTGCTAATATTGTGTGTACAATACTTTTGCCTATATTTTGCCTTCTGAGTAACTACAAGGATAACAATAAACAATGCATTAATTACTATTACAGTTCTATCAGCCTGTTTTGAAACTGTTTTATTTTTTCTTTCTATTTTAAAATAATAACATATAGCATCTGTCATTGTGTCATTGAGATGGCATAAGGATGAGAGAGACATATTGGGGCTTATACATCTTCAATATGTCAAAATCATAAACTCAACAAATGAAAACCTGAATAAATTCCAAGTGCAAAATAATCCACACCAAATATTAGATATTAAATTTAATAAATACTGAAGGCTAAAGTCAAAGAAAACATACATGCTTAATGAAAACACTTAAAATTTTATAGAGAATGATTTTACTGTGAAAGAAGAAAAAAGAGAAATCATGCATTCTTTATGGGTGTAAAATACTTGAAGGAAAGTTATTTGTTATAAGAAAAGATGGAAGAATAATACAATGTATTTTTCATGACTGAAGGAAAATGTATCAGTTTACACCAAATCTTGTATCTAGCAAGAATATCTTTCAGAATTGAAATGAAGATATTCTTTGGAAGTTACCTGCATAATTATTTTAAGGTATGGTTAAAAGTAGTTCTTTAAAAAAAAGAGAACAAGAAAAAAATTAGAATATCAAGAAGCAAATGATTGATGGAACATTGAAATTTAAAATTCATATAATATATTAAGTTTCCAAAACTGATTTTCTTAGGTATAGTACTTAGATGTAGTTTTAAAAATATATTGTAGTTTTATTTTATTTTATTTCATTTTTTTATTTAAGAGAAAATGGACACAGAAGACAGAAACAAAAAGCAAAAAAGACAGACAAACAACAACAAATCTGATATGATAACACTGTAGGTTTACACAATGAGATGGTTGAAATTTGGCAGTAGTTACAATATTGCATATCGTTGCCTTCATAGGGGTTGTTCAGATTCACAGATATAGACATGCAAAATTTATCAAATCTTGAGTATTAACTTTTCTTTTTCAATAGCTAATGCATTTAGTAATATAGTCATTTTAACTGTCCTATGTGTACCTATTTATAAATTTATGTCTTTTTCCTTTTCTCTTCCTTCCTCCTTTCCCCTTAGAATATCTCTTGTTATCATTAAAATAACTGCCCATATAATCAGGTCTAATATAATCAAGCAAGATAGTTCATAATAAAACCAATAAAAAATAAAAGAATGGTCATAAAGAAGAGAAACAAAAAACTAAAGGGATCAAAAAACAACAACAACATATCCAATACTGTAACATTATATGTTTACAAAATGAGATGATTGGAATTTTATAGTAGTTGTAACATTGCATATCGTTACCTTCAAGAGGGTTGTTCAGATTGACAGATAAAGACATGTAAGATTGATCTAATCATGAGTATCAACTGTTCTCTCTCACCAGTTTATGTAGTTTTAAATATAAGTTAAGAATACATTTATGCAATTCTATAATGAGGAAGATAGTAAAATTTACAAGAAAGTTAAGTTTCATATATCTCTATAATTACCAAAATGTTAACACCATTATCTTGTATACATTATACACATACATAATGTGATACTTCAAGCAAACAGCAAAAATAATTAAATATACTTGAAGTGCATAAAAACAAACAAAAATAAAATCCCAGAGAAACAATATTTAAGTATCAAATGACACATTGAAAATCAGAAAATCAAAAAAAGACTGTCAGAAAGGTACAAAACACAAAAATTAATTGGAAGAATTAATGTGCAACATATGAATTAATATATTAAATATTAATGTTGTGTATATAGTAATTAAACAGAAGAAATAGAATCTGTTAAAAAGTACAACCTAACTGTATGCTATTTACAACAAATTCATTTCAATGTTAATGATACAGTGATGCTGATTTTAATGAATAAAAAGGTAAATCATAAAAACAAGTATATGAGTACTGGTAAAATTTTTATCAAAATAGATGTCCAGTAAAGAAAATTGTCAAAAACAGGATATAATTGTATATCCTACTTAAAATTATCGATTTTCTCATTAGCAACTCTAAGTTTGCATTCATTGAATAACAGAGCTTCAAAATATATAGGGAAATCTCTGAAAACAATAAATCGGTAATTATATCTAGAGACTTAAACCTTCTTTTCTTAATACCTGGGAGAACTAGAGCAAAAATATGAGAATTCAGATGAGTTTAAAAATGCCATCATACCTACAGGATCCAGTGGAAATCACAGAACAGTTAAATCAATGACAGAGTGCGCAACCTTTGTTATCATTGTCATCATCATCATCATCATTATCATCATCATCATCATCATCATCATCATCAACACAGAGTCTTGCTATATTCCTCAGGCTGACCCTAAACCTCCTGCCCACTAAAACAATCTTCCTGCCTCAGGACTCGGAAGAACTGGGAATCCAGACATGTACCACTGTACTGCCTTAACACAGATGTTTGCAAGGACATTTTAAAGTAAGGTAGGAAACAACCCAAATCGTGTAACAGTCCTCATTTTTTAAAAAGAATTTATGTCATGCAGAGTATTTGCTCTGTTACACTGATCCTAATAAAAAATTAATTACATTGCATGGAGTTTCTCCAAGTCCTAAGAGCTCAACACACACTTTAAAATAATCCAAAGATCAATGATGAAACCTCAAGGCAAATATAAAAGTATACTAAATATATTAAAATTCTAATGACTAAAATTTTTTGAGAAAATTATAAACAACATTGAGTGGAAAATATGTAAAACTAAATGTTTCCACTATAAAAATAAAAAAAATGATGAAATCAAGAATGAAATAAAGACTGTTACTTCAGAGTAGCAGGTTTCTAAATGTCAATGAGAGAATACTACAAAATTATGGAAGCAGAAATTTAAAACAGATAAAATAGTCATTTTTCAATAAATGCAAATGGTTGCATTTTATCAAACATGTATATCACCTGATATTTTATACCCATTAAAGTAATTGAATGTATCATTTAAGGAAGAAGAAAATAATCACCCTAAAATAATCTCTAAGCTTAGATAGTTTCACTGAAGAATACTACCAAAAACTTAAAGAAGAGTCACCACTTTTTAAGTATACCAGTTCCCAATAACTTAGGGAGAAAGAATAATTTTTGCTAGCATAAAAACTCAGAGGCATATTCTATTAATATAAATTAAAATCATTTGGAAATAAAATAGCAACCATACCATAGTAAACTATGCACATTCTCAAGATGGCTGAAGCAAGGGGAAATTTTTAAAATATGAAATGAAGATTACATAAATTATTTAGAAACAATAATTCTTGGTAATAATGATTAATAACAACTTTGACTCCAATTTAAATTTGAAAAAACAAGTTACAGATCATCCGTCTTTGTAAAGGTATTTCTTGTATGATTTTCTAGTGACCTTTGTGAAATGTGTTACATAAAGAAAATACAATGGAAATAGCATAAAAAGACTAGCAGAATCTTTCTGTGACAGTACAAGGCAATTGTACATGAAAATACTTCCTTCATTGCATCTCAGCTTTACATATTTATTTTCCTTTTTGAGTTGATACAAGCAATTCCATTTGATCTTGAAAAATGTCACAATTCTCAATTCTGTTTGTGAATCTAGACTTACCCTGATAAAAAAATCAAACAAGAATAATAAAATAACAGAAAACACTAGACTAATTAGTTTTATAAAAATTTTTCTTAGCCAAGGGTTACAATAGTTTTCATCAATGTGTTGCAGAAACTATACACCATCCAAAAGTTCGGTTTATTTGGTGACATGACACTTTCAATGTTGGAAAACTAATTAATGTTGTCACCATAGTAACACGCTAAAGCAAGAAAGTTACATGGTTCTATCAATCAATTTAAAAAGTGCATTTGATAAAATTGAACACATACTGTAATTCTGATAAGCATTTTTAGAAAAAGGAGGGTTTCTTCAACTTGATAATATATAAAACCTTGTTAACAACATTAAATATAATGATTAAAGACTGAACAATTTTACCCTAACTTCAGAATCCAGGCAAGAACATCCATTGTCATCTTTCCTATTCAACATAAGTCATAGTAAAAAACAAGAAATGGAAATTAAATAGGTAATAACAATTCATAAAAAAAACCCTTTTACTTGCATATGACAAGATTGTCAGCGTGGAAAATATCAAGGTGTATATAAAAATCAGTAGAACTAATTAATGAGTTTATAGAGATCAAAAGATGGATGTTATAGGTACAATAACTGATTTTCTGTATATGCATATACATGTTAATATGTATATATAAATATTAATGATGATATGAACATAATGGCACTAAAATTATGACCCAATTTTATTCACAATTCCTCAAAAAATAAAATGTTTTAAGTACATGTAAACAAATACATGTATTACTTGTGTGCTATGAACTAAGAAATAGATAAAAGAAACCCAAGAAGATCTAGGTAGATGGATATTCATGCAATATTGATGATTAGAGACTAAAGATAGTAAAGATACAGTGCTAATTTCCAAAATTAGAGGATTTAATAGATTTCCTGTAAAAATCACAAGAAAGATTTCTGGATATGGAATGAATTAATGTAAAAAGAGGTAAAAACTAGAAAATTATTGAAAAAAGATAAAGCGTAATAAATTAGTCTTCTAGGGTTTAACCTTTATAAACCAACAGTAATATAAACTGAATTGTATTTACAGAGATCAACAACACTCAGAATACAGCCCCACTGATATTTGTCTGGTCTAAATTTTAACAAAGGAACAAAAGCATTGAAAATTGAGTGTAAACTTTCCACAAAATCATCCTGGGAGAAATGGTCATCCATATCGTAAAAAAATAAGCAATAGATTTTCAGCCAGTCTTATGTTTTAAGCAGTAATTTATGTATAATGGATCACATACATATTCAAATTTGAAATGTGAAAATCTAAAACTTTTAGATCAAAATATTTACGAAACTTCTGGGTACTGGTTGGATAAAAAGTTCTTACGATTAGTAATACAACCGTGACCAATAAATAAAAAATTGCTCAACTAGATATTATAAAATAATTCTATAAAGAAATTATAATGAAAAAATGAAGCTTTTCTTGGCAACAGATCCTATTAAAAGACATATAATAATATACATATTAGAAGAAAATACCTTGAAATAGAATTTTCAACAAAAGACATATTCAGATTGCATCAAAAACTCTCAAATCAAGAGTTTAAAAACTATTCAATGAAATAATTCAACAAAATTGATGAACAAGCATTTCTTTAAAGAGGATATGAAAATGGCAAAAAGGGTAATGAAGATATTTGACATCATTAGCCAAAAGGAAAATATCTTACTGCCATAAGGAGGCATCATTACATGTATCAGAACTGGTAA
This sequence comes from Dasyprocta punctata, assembly GCA_004363535.1. Taxonomy (NCBI): domain Eukaryota; kingdom Metazoa; phylum Chordata; class Mammalia; order Rodentia; family Dasyproctidae; genus Dasyprocta; species Dasyprocta punctata. The sequence goes on from RJWM01023315.1 coordinate 19,933, forward strand.
AATTTTTAAAAAAATACGGAGTAACACAAAATTCTGGCAGTAATGTGGAAAAACGTTATCCATAACATTACAAATGGGAAAGTCACATCATGTGACCAAAGTAGAAAATAGATTGGCAGTTTCTCAAAAATAAACAAACCTAAATATAGAATCCAAAAATGTAGCTTTTGAATATTTATAGCAAAGAAATAAAAATTTATGTTATTGGAAAAGCCCATATGCCTATATTCACAGTATCTTTATTTTTTTAAATAGAAATAGTAAAACCAATGATACAGAATTTCAAAACAAGAAAATACAAGATTAATGTTTGATATATCGTGTATTATTATCTTCAAATAGTTGCTCAGATTACAAGATGTACATATGAAAAATTGATCAAATGATATAAACACAAGCCATTCTTTTCAATTAACTAATAGAAACTAGTAGTATAATTGACTTGCCTATTTTGTGTGTTAATCTATCTATCTATCTATCTTATACTAGGGAGATAATATGATCTTTACACATGTGAGTCTGATTTGTCTCATTTATGTGTATGATGACAAGTTGCATCCATTTACATATAATTGCCTTGAGTTTATAATTCTTTATACCTGATTAGTGCTTCATTGTATAAAAATGCCACATAAGTTTTATTCCTTCATTGTATAATTTCCAAGATTTAGCTATTGTAAATTGTGTTGCCATAAACTTGGGAACGCATATATTGTTGTGGCACGGTATTTTTAACTCTTCTGGGAAAATACTGGGAAAAGAAATAGCAGGGTCAAATGAAACATCCAATCCTAGTTTTTTGAGGTATCTCCATGCTAATTTCCACAGTGGTTGTACCAATCTACACTCTCACTGACAGTGGCAAAGGATTCTTTTTCTCCATAGTCCCACAAGCATTTATTTGTTGATTTCTTGATGATAGCTATTATTTCTTGGGTCAGATGGACTTTCAATGTTGTTTTAATTTTCATTTCTTGAGTAAACAATAATGTTGAAATTTTTTTCATATACTTGTTTTCTGTTTGTATTTCTTTACCTGAGAAGTTTGTATTCATCTCAGATGCCCATTTTTGGACTGGGTTTTTGAATTTGGGGAGCCAAATTTCTTTTTAAAATCTTATATGTTCTAGATAAAAGTCCTTTGTCTAAGGTATAGTTGGATTTTTTTTTCTCACTCTGTGGATTGTCTTTTCACTCTGATTGTGATTTCTCTTCATATGCAAAAACTTTTTAATAAGGTGAGATCCCAGTTGTTGATTTTTTGAAGTACTTTCTGTGCTGTTTGGGATTTGTCCATGAACTCTCTGGATATTCCTATGTCTTCAATATTTCTACCTGCTTTGTCTTCTAGTAGATTTAATTTTTCTGGTAGATTTGATAATTAGATCTTCCATGCATTTTCACTTTAGTTCAGTGCATGGTGATATACAGGGGTCTAGTTTTATTCTTTCGCCTCTAGAAAGCCAGTTTTTCCAGCAACATTTATTGATGAGGCTATATTTCTTCCAGTAAGCATAGCTGGCCTCTTTATCAAAGATAATGCTGCTGAATGTGTTTGTAGTTGTGTTTGCGTATTCTAATGTGTTCAGTTGATACTCAGGTCAGGTTTTTTGCCAATACCATAATGATTTTATCATAGTAGCTTTGTGGTGTAATTTTAATACAGGGATACTGATGCTCCCTGATTTATCTTTGTTGTGCAAGTTTGTCTTTGCTATTCTAGATCTCTTCTGTTTCCAAATCAATTTTAGAAATGTTTTCTCTCGTTCTGTGAGGTATGCTGATGGTATTTTGAGTGAGATTTCATTAAACATGCAAAGAAGCTTTGGGAGAATTGTCATTTTCACAATGTTGTTTCTCCCTGTCCACAAAGAATGGATTATTTTATAATTATCTGATATCCTCTTCAATATCTTTTCACAGAACTGTACTCTTCAATGTATATTTCTTTTATCTCTTTTGTTAGATTGATTCTTAAGTGTTGCATTTTTTTCTTTCTTTCTTTCTTTCTGTCTGTCTGTCTGTCTTTTTTCTTTCTTATTTCTTTCTTTTTTTATGTGCCATTTTGAAGGGTGTTGATTCCCTAATTTCAGCCTGAATGAGTTTGTTGTTTATGTACAAGAATGCTATTGATTTTCGAGTGTTGACTTACCAAGCTATGCAACTGAATTTTGTTATTAAATCTAAAAGTCCATTGATAAAGTTTTTGGGGTTTTCTATGTAGAGTATCACGTCAACTGTGAGTAATGATATTTCAACTTCCTCCTTTCCTATCCTTATTATCGTCATTTCTGTCTCTTGTCTAATTGCTCTAGCAAATGTGTCCAGAATTATATTCCATAGAAGTGGTGATAATGAACATCATTGTCTTGTTACTGATTTTAGAGTGAAAGCTTTCTGTTTTAGATCATTTAGTATATTTTTGGCGACAGGTTTGTGATAGATGAGTTTTGAGGTAAAGATCATCTATTCTAATTTTCTGTGGTGTTTTTATCATGAATGTTTGTTGGACTTCATCAAAAGCTTTTCCTGCATCTATTAAGGTGATTATGTTATTTTTAACTTTGGCTCTGTTGATTTGATGTCTTATGTTTCTGGATTTGCATATATTGAATCATCCCTGCATTCCTGGGATGAATTCTGCTTGGTCGTGGTATATAATCTTCATGATGATTTGTTGCGTTCTGTTTGCTAGTATTAAACTGAGGATTTTTGCATCTATTTTTATTAGGGAACTTGGCCTGTAGTTTTCCTTTTTTGATTGAGTTTTTTTCTGGTTTTGGTATGTGAGGAATACTTGCCTCCAGAAATGAGATAATGAGGATTTCTTCCCTTTCAATTTCAATAAAGTTTTTGAGGAGTATTGGCAATAATCTTCTCAAAATTTCCTATAGAATTCAGCCATGATCAGGACCTGGGCTTTTCTTTGTTGGTAAGTTTTTAATTTTATTTTCAATTTCATTAGCTGATATTGGGTCATTCAAAATTTTTGTATCTTCTTTATTCAGTTTTGGTAATTCATATGTTCCATAGGAATCAGTCCATTTCTTCTGCATTTTCCAATGAATGTAAGTAAATATTTTTGAAGTAGGTATTGATGATCTTCTCAATTCCTACAGAATCTGTAGCAGTTTCACCCTTTGCCTTCCTCATAGCGTGAATTTAAGATTTTTCTTCCCTTTTTTATATAAATTTGCTAGGTTTAGTCAATTTTATTTACTGTTTCAAAAAAACAGCTCTTAAATTCATTGCTTCTTTGTATTGCTTTCTTAGTATCAATTATGTAAACTTCTGCTCTGATCTTTATAATTTCCTCTCTTATATGGGCTTTCACTTGACTTGCTCTTTTCTAGAAGCTTGAGTTGCAAAATTAGGTTGTTTATTTATGCTTGTTCTGTTTCCCTGATATTAGAATTCACCACTGTATATTATGCACTTAGGACTTCTTTTATTGCCTCCAAAAGATTTTGGTATGCTGTATTTGCATTTTTGTTTGATTGTAGATACTGTTTAATGTTTTCTGTGACTCATTGGTTGTTCAGGAGGTTGTTGGTTAATTTTCATGTGTTGATGGAGTTTTTGAGGTTTTGCCTTTAATTTTCAATTTCAGTGCACTGTAGTGAGAAAATATTCAAGGGATAATTTCAATTACTTTGCATGTACTTAAGTATGTTCTATGGTCTACTATGTGGTCTGTTTTAGAGAACATTCCATGTGCAGCTGAAAAGAATGTGTATTCTGTTGTTGGGTGGAACACTCTGTAAATGTCTAGTAAGTTCATTGGTTCACATGTTTGGTTTGATTCTGCTATTTCTTTACTGTTTATCCAGTTGATCAATCCCTTTGTGACAATGACGTATTAAGGTCCTTGTTACAATTTCATTTTTTGCTACTTGATAATTCATGTTTATTAATATTGGTCTTATATAGTTGGGTAATCTCATATTTGATGCATTTATGTTTATAGTTGTTATTTCTTCCTCCCAAATTTTGCCCCTAACAAATATGTAGTGACATTCTTTGTCTCTTTTAGTCATTATTTGTTTGAAGATCACATCATGTGCAAACAGAAAAACTACCCCTCCTTTTTTCTGGGTTCCTATTTCATTGAGTATTGTCTTCCTTTCTTTGACATTCAGTCTATGAATTTCTTCTCCAGTTAAATATGCTTCTTGCAAAGAGCATGCTGTTGGATCTTGTTTCTTGTTTCATTATGCCAATCTGTTTGTTTTGATTAGTGAGTTGAGTCCATTTACAATGATAATTATAACTTAAATATATTGGTTTATGTTTTTCATGTTATCTTCCTACTATGGGTTTTTCACTTTTCCCCTCTGTTTCATTGCTTACTCAGTCTGGTGGATAATTTATGCTGTTTTTCTTGGAACTGTGGTCATTTTTATGTCTATCTAGAATATTGTTCACTACTTTTTGTAGGGTTGTTTTCTTCGTCATGAGTTTATTCTGTGTAGATGGTTCTTGGCTTGTTTTCTGTTTCAGGATTCCGTTTCAGGATTCCAAGTTAATTAAGAGTGAGATGTTGGTACCTGTTTGGCTCAGTCTCCAGTTCTTCGGTGCTGTGCTGTGGTGAGGTTATTACCCCAGAGCTTCCCAGTATTTTTACAGTAGGGAGAACAACTGATTATATCAGTTATGACAGCCTAGTTAAAGTAGTATAATTAGCAATAACAATAACATTAAGCACAGTTTAGAAACTTAGAAATTGTGGTAGCTATTAATTTTGTATCTCAAACTATATGAGCAAAATCTATACATACATAACAGAACAAAATGTAAGTTGGAAGCTTGTATTCAGTGTTTCCCCTTAGTAGAGTGGTTTTACCCTGTGGAGAGGAGACTTAACAAAATAGTGGATAAAACAAATATAACTGAAAGCAAAGTAGAAGCAAGACTGGAGGAAGAAGGATAATCATGCACACTTTGGGAATCTAGAGGATAGGAAAGAAGAGAAAGAGTGAGGGAATAAGCAAGGGATTATCTGAACTTGCTCTCCATGTTTGGGGGATGGTATTTGTTCTCTTTGGCTGGCATTCTCCACAATCATTTAGAGAAGAGTCAAAAAATAAAAAAATAAAAAGGATAACAAGAGTGGACCACCCACCTGTGCTTCTATTCTGTGTGTCTTTTCCCACAAGGAAAATGCTGGTTCACCTAAGTTACTATGTATTGGCTCATATTGTTGTTGCTTCATATTGTTTTTTCATGCCACTAGTCCCATGTGTCTATCTTTTGCACCCTAGTGGGACCCTACTGTGTCACTGGTGTTCCCCTTGGTGTCTGAACCTTCCTAAGCATTTTATCGCATTTGTAGTAGCAGTGAGGGGAGGGACTATACTCTGGGCCTTCTGGAGTGGTTCACCTGGGTGACAACAGCAGTGGAAATATTGAAGGGAGGGGCCACCCTCCACACTGGTCACCCGGGTCAAGGCTGTGGTCACACCATCACGGTTATAATTAAAAATTTCAAAACAAAATTAACATCTTTCAAAGAATGAATGGTTAAATTTATACATTCAGTCTGTGGACAACTATTTAACAACAAAAAATAGCAATTTATATACACCATATTTTGGATGAGTTACCATACAAATATATTGACTGAAAAAATCAATTCTTAAAGTTATGATTCATTTGCTGTAATTGTGTGATTATACATTTATATATTTTATGTATTGCTAAAAATTATAAAAAATTATGTAAATAGAAATAGTTTTAGATTTAACAAAAGAGTAAGATCTAGAGAGGAGTGAAGTAATATATTGACAAAAGGAGCTATTCTTGTACTAAAGAAAATTTTCATCTTGACCATATTCTAGCTTGGTTTCAATATTTTATTATTGTTTTGTAAAATGTTAACACTGCTAAAGAATATAGCAAACTTCTTGGTACCAGCTTTTAGACTACATGCAAAGTGATGATTGTCTCAAAGGAAAAAGTTTAGCTAAAATACAATATTTATTAATGATGGGTTTTTCCCATGTGTGAGTTAACATGGCACTAGACAGTACCTCCCTAGCACTGCCTCCCGCCTTCTTCTTGGTAGCCGAAAGTAAAACCTCCCACTTTCCTGAGCACTAACTTTCCTCCAATCAGCTGTCAATATGTCATTCTGCCCTCCCCTTTAACTCTACCTCCTGTCAATTTCAAATAAAACTCACAGATTTTTTTCTGGATTCTTCCAGAGGGTGCTTGCATCTCTTCAGCAGCACTCCTGTGCCCACAATAAAGGCCTCTTTCCTTCTTTCTGTTTTCTCTCTCTTTTATCTCTCTTGCATGTCAGAACCAAATAATTAATTTTTAATGAAAGACTCTATCATCAGAGAAATCATCTTTCAAAAAAACTTAGCATATGGTTTGAGGTCTGATTTCCACAAATTTCTGACTCCTCACACTTTTAAAATTTCTATTATTTTTATTTTTGGTGGTTGTGAAATACTTTAGTTTTACCAGTCTGCTTTCTAAATCTCGTACTAAGAATGAACCTGAACAGAATGAAGACAACTAAGCTTCCAGGTGTATGAATAGTGAACTAAAATAATAAACCAAGGGAAATTTAATAGCCAAACCTTTAATCACACACTCTGACAGTGTAAGACAAAAGCTTCATATTAGGGAGGAGATCAGATAGATAGGCACAAATAGGAAGATCCATCTCTGCCAAAGAACCCCTGGTGGCCAGGTAGAACTAGAAATGGACTACTGAACAGTGAGGCAAAGTAAAGAAAATTGTTCTAAGATCATTCTGTCCATTTTTCCATAAGGCAGTCTCTGTAGAGGAGCCTGGGTAAGGAATGCACAATGAAGACCTGCAGGAGAGTACATCTTCCAGGGCTCCCTCAGTACAATGTTTCACTGCAACACCCTTCAGAGGCTGCAACACAAAGACTGCTGAGTCTGGCATGGGGAGGGAAACTTTGCACCTTGTGAAACTTGACAGGAAAATCCACTTAATCACCTATGGCCAAGCCTGAAATTTCATGTTAGATTTTGGCTAGAAACAATAGTCCTTTGTTATACTCATATAGTCTTTCAAACAGAAACAAAAATAATTCAACAGTTAAATATTTTGTGAAAGACATTCCTAAACAGTTCTCATTAAACTTGCAAAACTCCAGGCCACTTAGAATTAAAGCAGAAAAAAAGAAAAATCTGTCGTATAGTGAAATGGCAGACTATGTAAGCTAGAGAGAGTCAAAACAAGGTAACTTAAAGTGAAAATTTTTACTAAAATTATTTATGCTTAGGACCACCAAATTAAAGCATGCCTTCATCCTAATTCAAAACAAGACTTTAAAATATGGGAAGTTTAATAACTGATGCAGAATTTTATTTCAAAATGTAAGGCAAGTTATTCAAACATCTGAAGGATATACACCTAAAATAGTTTATTTCCGATGTATATATGTTAATTCTAGTATATACACATTTAAATACATATATATGGAAACATATACATATATACAAACTTACATATACTTATTACTACTCATTTTCATATATATATGAAAATGATATGTCTATCTAATATATATCTATATATATTTGTAGTACAATTTTCATACTGTCCTCGACTTCAAGTATCCATGAAGCGACTGAGATTGTAATGTTTGCACTAAGGCTATGAATTTAAGAGAAATGTGTTTTATTATTACTGACAATTCTTTACATAATCTGATATTTTCATGGGTGCTTTGAATACTTTATACTTTATAAGAGGATAAAATACAGAGTGTCATCTATTTGGTACCTCAAAATGTGATTCAGATTGTGTATCAGATAATGTGAAGCAAATGTCAATAAAAGAATATCATTCTCTTTCTATTCCTTTATTTCTGGTACATGTCAGATGATGCTGCAACAGGACCATTTCAGTCCTTAGGCTTTTATCTTGAGATCAATTTCTAGATTTTGTTTTGCTTTTAACTCTTCCATTACTGCTACTCAAAGATCAAAATGTAGAATACTTATCTTACAAAAATATATAACTGAATTTATTTTCCTTTAAATGCTTTCTTACAATATTTTGTTAATTTTATTTTGAACATAAGTGTTCCTTTATCAAAATTTTCAATTTTGAGCAAACCTTTGGCCCCCACCCCACAGCACTTCCTCCGACCTGAGGGACCTCTACAGCTGGGTAAAGGAACTTTTGCCCCCCCAGCAGCACCTACTCCCACCCTGGAGACCTCTGCAGTGGGGCAGGCAGACCTTTGCTACCCCCGGCAGCACCTCCCCTACACTAGAGACCTTTGCAGAGACCTCTGCAGCCTGCATATCATTGACATCAGCACCTCCCTCTCCACATTCGTGTCTTCAACAGCCCAGGGACCATCAGCATCCTGTCCACTGCCTGCAGAGCCCTGATGGGCTGGTGGAAGCCTCAGCAACCCCTCACCCACGCAGAGGACCTTAGTGGGCCTGTGACTGTGTGGTGAGGTTTCCCCTCAAGTAGAGGACATCAGTGGGTCACCAGGAGCAGTAACAAGCCCTCCCCTTCAGCTGTAGGACTTCAGAAGCCCAACAAAAGTGTGGGTGAGTCTTTCTTCCATACAGAAAATACTGGTGGGTTAAGAAGAGGGTTGACAAGGCCTCCCCCAACCTGGTGAAACTTGAAAGGGCCTAGGAGACACCCTGTGACACAGTAGGGTCCCAACTGAGGTACACAATATAGCCAGGTAAATCTGGCAGTGTGAAACAGACTAAAAACACAGAAACAATAGAAGCTAAGGGTTGGCTTACATAAGAGTCACCCAAAAGGACCTGCAGGAGAAATCCAGGTGACTAGCCCCTCCGCTTCGTTGAGGAACTCAACAATTGGACAAAAATCACACATACAGTAGAGTCCTAAGACACACACACAACAGTCACTAGAGACCAGTTGTATTGAAAGACCAAAATATTAATCTAAGAGGTTAAAATGACAAGGCAAAAAAGCAAAATGCAATCTCAAATGTCCAGCTTGTCAGGAACAATTATAAGGGACATTGAAATAGAGGACATTGAAAGTCACAAACCTGAAATTTCTGTAAAGACAGCAAATGAAATAAAGATACAAACCCATGAATCTATAGAGGAAATCAGATTAGAAATAATCTCTCAGGTAAAGAAAGAAATGACAACTTTATTAAAGGAATTACTTGGCATAGCTAGAGAAGATACAGATAGAAAAGTGCAGAAGCATGGAAAAATGATAGAAATCTTGAGTGAGCAAATAGAATGCATGAAAAAAATTCAAGGAGATATTCAGGATATACAAAACTCCATCAAAAGCTGGTGAAATAGTTTAAATGAAGCTGAGGATAGACTTTCAGACCTCAAAGATAGGATCACAGACATCATGAAAGGAAAGAACTTGTAAAAATAACAAAGGAGCATGAAATAACAATTCAAAAGCTTCAAGATGATGCAAAGAGAACCAATATAAGACTGATAGGCAACAATGAAAATGCAGGAGTTAATGCAACTGACAAAAAACTATTTGCAGAAGTAATAGAGGAAAATTTCTCAAACATGGGAAAATAATCAAATATGCAGATAAGTGAGACATATAGATGGCCAAACAGTCATAACCAAAATAAATCTACACTCAGACATGTAATAATTAAGATCCCAGACATACAGCATAAAAACAGAATGCTAAAAGCTGTTAGAGAAAGGACACAACTCACCTATCAAGGAAAACCCATAAGAATCATAGCAGACTTTTCAGCACAAACCCTCAAGTTAAGACAAGCTTGGAGTGAAGTATTTCAAGCCTGAAAGAAAATAACTTTCAACCCAGATTGATGTATCCTGCAAAACTTTCTTTCAAAATTGATGGAGAAATAAGATACTTCCATGACAAAGAGCAACTGAAGAAATTCATTTCTACCAAGCCAACCCTTGAAAGAATACTGAAAGACATAACAGAGAGAGACAAAAATGACTACAATTTCCAGAACAACAATAGAAAAAAAAAAATGACCAGGCAGGGTAAACAATTAAAAGAGGGGGAAAGTGGAAAACCAACAATAGGAAAATAACATGACAAAGTTAAGCCAGTACATATCACTTATATCAATCAATGTAAAAGCCCTCAATTAACCAGTTAGAAGAAATACACTAGCAGAGTGGATCAAGAAACAGGATCAAACAATATGCAGTACACAAGAAACACATCTGACTCAAAAGGAAACTCATAGACTAGAAGTCAAAGGATGGAAAACAATATGCCATGCAACAGGAAACCAGAAAAAAGTTGACATAGCTATTCTGTTTGCAGACAGTGTAAACTTCAAAACAAAAATCATCAAAAGAGGTAAAGAAGATCATTGCATTTGTGTTAGGGGGAAAATTCAAGAGGAAGAGCTAACAGTAATAAATATGTATGCACCAAATACAGGAACACTCACCTACATAAGAAAAATAATAATGGACATGAAAAACCAAATACACAATAACACAGTTATGACAGGGGACTTTAATACCCTGTGGTCATATAGAGATAGATCAACTAGACAAAAAGTCAGCAAAGAAATAACAGAACTGAATCAAACCTGTGAACAAATGTACTTAGTAAATGTTTACAGAGTGTTCCACCCAACAACATCAGAAAACACTTTTTTCTCAGTTGCGCATGGGATGTTCTCTAAAATAGACCATACATTAGCCCGTAGAACATACTTAAATAAATGCAAAGGGAATGAAATTATCCCATGCATATTATCTGATCACAGTGCACTGAAATTGGAAATCAAAGGTAAAAGAAACTGCAAAACCTACATGAACACATGGAAATAAATAACAACCTCTTGAACAACCAATGGGGTACAGATGAAATTAAAGAATAAATTAAACAATACCTAAAATTCAATGAAAATGCAGATACAACATACTGAAACTTGTAGGATGCAATGAAAGTGGTCCTAAGAGGAAAATATATATCAAAAATTTGTCACACCAAGAAAACAGAACAGGCACAAATAAACAGCCTAATGCTACACCTCAAGCTTCTAGAAAAAGAAGAGCAAGTCAAACCCAAAACTCATAGAAGAGAGGAAATTATGAAGATCAGAGCAGAAATTAATGCAATTGAGACTAAGAAAATAATACAAAGAATTAATGAATCAAAGAACTGGTTCTTTTAGCTAATAAACAAAATTGATAAACCTCTAGTCAACCTTATCACAAAAAAGAAAAGAAAAAACTCAAATTCATGTGATAAGGAATGAAAAGGAAGAAATTACTATAGAGTCCATGGAAATTCAGAAGATCATGGATATCTACTTTGAAAAAGTTTACTCACATAGGGTGGAAAACAGAAGAAATGGACAAATTCCTAGAAACATATGAACTATCAAAACTAAATCAAGAAGATATAACTATTTTGAATAACCCAATGTCAGTTACTGAAATTGAAAATGTTATTAAAAACTTACCAACAAAGAAAAGTCCAGGTCCTGATGGATTCACTGCTGAATTCTACAAGAAATTCTGAGAAGATTTAATGCCAATACTACTCAAAATCTTCAATGAAATTTAAAGGGAAGCAATCCTCCCTAACTCATTCCTGGAGGCAAGTATTACACTGATACCAAAACCAGAAAAAGACCCAACCAAAAAGGAGAACTATAGGTCAATTTCCTTAATGAACACTGATACAGATTCTCAATAAAATACTGGCAAATAGAATGCAGCAAATCATCAAGAAGACTACACATCATGGCAAAGTGGGATTTATTCCAGGACTGCAGGGATGATTTAACACAGATCAATCAATAAATGTAATACACCATATCAATAATTCCAAAGACAAAAATCACATGATCATAGCAACAGATGCAGAAAAATCTTCTGAAAAAAGCCAACACTTGTTCATGAAAAAAAATTACAGAAACCTGGAATAGATGGTATCTGTCTCAATCTGATATAACTCATCTATGACAAACCAACAGAAAACATTACACCAAACAGACAAAAACAGAAAATTTTTACTTTAAAATCAGGAACAAGACAAGGATGTCCACTATCACCACTCCTATTCAATATAGTTCTGGAATTATTAGCCAGAGCAATCAGACAAGAGAGAGAAATAAAAGGAATAAGGATAAGAAAGGAAGAAGTTAAATTATCACTATTTGCAGATGACATGATACTCTAAATAGAAGACCCTGAAATCTCCATCAAAAGGCTACTACAGTTAAGAAACAAATTCAAAAGTGTAGCTGGATACAAAGTCAACACTCAAAAATCAATAACATTCCTGTACACAAACAACAAACTCACTGAGAGAGAAATTATGGAAATAACACCTTTCACAATAGCATCCAAAAAAGTTAAATACTTAGGAATCAGCCTAACAAAAAGCATAAAAGACATATATGCTGAAAACAATAGTACTCTAGAAAAGGA
>RJWM01023316.1:0-32348 GCA_004363535.1 Dasyprocta punctata
GAGTTCTCAAGGTCTGAGAACCCTGATGTGTTGGGTTTTTTTTTGAGAATAGAAGCTTCATTTCCTAGCAATTTCAATGAACTTATCATTGTGAATTCTTGGAAACTGGTACAACTTCTTTTCTTGGTAGGAAAAAAAATTATGAGGAGAGTATTGATATTATAAAATTTTACTTATTTTTATTCTTATCTTTTTGTTGATAGGAGCTGGCATAAAAATAAAGACTGTATATGCTTCTTTTACCTAATAAAACATACAATTTTCCTTAAGCTTTGTCAATAGACCATTATTCTTTTATCTATTATTCTCCAGGAACCATGTCCTACAATAACATTGCCCCCAAGTTTAGTAAAAATTGCTACAAACAATTATTTTATGACCAATTTACATTTTTTTTAAGAGTGTGAAGTATTTATTGTGAGACAGCTTCTGTCTAAGAGAGACAGAAGGCTCCTGAGATGTTGATCACCATCTTGTTGGAGACAGACTGGCCTCTATGTGCTTCAGTTTGGCCTTGAACTTGCTTATATAGTTCAGGCTGGTTTCAAACTCATGGTGATCCTCCTGCTTCAGCCTCCTAATGCTGGGATTATAGGTGTGTGCCCCCATGCCCATTTTTAAGGTTTAGTTGGAGGAAGTGAGTCAACAAGTTGTGACCTTGGAAACTATGCCTGGTCTTTGGTATCTTCTACTTTGACTTTTTCCAACCTACTCTGCTTCCTGGTAAGCATTATTTGACTGTCTTTGCCCCGCCAGTCCCTTCTGCTATATCTCAGACTTGGAATCAGTTGCTCAAGCACTGAAATTCCTAAAACTGTGAGTAAAAAATAACCCTCATGTCAAAAAAAAAAAAAAAAAAAAAAAAAAAGAAAAAGACCCTCACGTGTTTTTTTTCCTTACAGTGAGAAAGCTGACCAGTACAGAAGGCCAGGCTGTCAAGAGGTCAGAGTAATTAATAAGTTTAAAGAGTGCTAACAATAAGTGAAGAATATGAAGCCCTACACATTCCTTTCTTAGAGGTCTTTAAAAAGCAAGTAATATTTCAACTTAGGCTGGGAAATTTTCTCACACTGTATACTGTTTAAGAATCCTAAACAAAATGTTCCTTCTATTTATGGGCCCAGAATCCAGGGAAAGAATGACAAAGATGGGTCAGGAGTGCAATTGAGTCTGAGGGAACGAATATCTTTAAATCAGGGCTCCCAGTGAGGAGATCTTCAACATCTTTCGTTATAAGACCTGCCTCTGACCCAGCACTTTTAAAAATGGATATATTATTCGCATCACCTAGGAATACAGAGATGCCAGGAGAATGACTGGCCTAGGGGGCCGATTCCTCAGTGGCCCTTGTTTCAGACTCCACTGCACTGGCTGTGCATTCCTCTGGTCTGGAAGGGCAGACTCCCTAAGGGATGCAACAGGCACAGCCTTTGTGATTGCCTCAGGTTGGGTCTGAAATAGCACAGAGGATTTTGGCTTAGTGCCAGATTCCTTGGCCACTTCTTTATTGGTGTACGTTTGAGGTTTGTTATATTTTTCACCTGTTTGTCATCTATGAAAAAAAATTACTTTATGAAGTGATGTGTGTAACATTTCTTTTGATATTTATCATTAGTAAACAATAGCTGCTACTGATGTCAAAATGCTGCAGATTTTCAGAATATTTCATTAGGTATTAAAGGAAGAAGTTATAATTACAAAAAGCATGTATGATTATTAAAATAATTAAGGTAGCTAACAGTGTGTAAGTGAGTACCTGTAGATTTGGCATTTGATCATAACTGTAGGGTCTATGCAGGGTCTATTTCATTATAAGTATACATTTGTTATATTTGTACCAACCTTATGGTTATATTAAATTGTGCAATCACTTTGTATTATTTTAGCATTTTATAATATATATATACTTCATTTTTATATCCTCAATTCAGGGACCATTTCAAAAATATTTCAAAATATTCATTGTCAAAGTCAAGGAAGAAATGATCACTTTCTAAATCAACTAGTGCTTTCATACCTTCACCTTGAAAACTCCGTATTTGTGTACATGGTTATATCAGGAATGAATACATTTACTAGGTTAGGTCTATCTTCTAGATATAGGTTTGCAGTTCTATCCTTGTAGGCATAATTAATTGTTATACTGCCTTAATACGGCAACACAGTCCTATGTATAAGGAGCAGCAACTCCAATAACAAAATGTTTATTTCTGTATAACATCTGACATGGAAAAAGAAATCTGACTAGGTGCATTATCAGTCAAAAATAGTTACTTACACTACAGAAATGAAATTAATGTTTTTTACATTTGGAAATACATAATATGTTGTTTAATTTCATTTAGAAGTCAGTTAAGCAATTACAATTATGTACTATGCGCTAATTGAGAACACTCCTATATGAAAGCTTAAGCACATATTAAAAGGGATCAAGTAAAATTATTACAAATGTACAATGGATAGCAAAAACCACCACGGTAAATTATTTACTGTATTAGTTACATCCATTTGTTAAGACAAGAAAATCCCAAATATTTGGAATTAAGGAAGGAGAGATTTATTTCCGTTTACAGTTTTAGAGATTTAAAAAGTTCATTTTGGCTCAAAGATTGAAATGACATGATAAAAGGGTGTGATGAAGAAAAACTGGTTCATCACTGGTGATCAGGACACTAAAAAGAGGGAGGAGTCAGAACAAAAATGCACCTTTCCTGTTCGGGATACCAAGGACTCCTCTGTCCTTAATGAAGCCTCACCTCCTAACAGCACATTCAGCTATGAACACATCAATGGGTTAACTCGCTAAAGAGTATAGTGCCACCATGATGTGACCACCTTCCATAAGCCCCATCTCTGAACACATGGGAGTTTTAGAGGACATGTTAGATTGTAAGTTATAAGATTAACTGAGATTATGCAAGTGTTTATTGTTTATTGTTCTGTGAAAATTTAGAGTGTTCAGCATTGCTATAACAACCAATTGAGTTTGCAATGTCCATTTTCCATGGACTCAAGGCAGGAATCTTACCATAGAGAACATGTTGTTTTTCTTGCTATTCTGCCTCCATCCAAGTCACAGTTGACCTTGGAAAGAAAAGTACGTATTTATCTAAAATGTGGCTGAATTTTTTTTATTTCAAATATCTTGAATGAACAAGAACCACATGTAGCATTCCATCTTCATTAGTAAACTGACAACATATATGAAATACCTGCTTTCAATACACTGAACACTAGAATGCAGGAATGCGATTTCTAAAAAGAGGAGTGATAGAAGTGATAAATCTGAAAAATATCTTAACTTTGGAGTTTAATTTCTGGAGACAAATGCCTATTCGATGCATACACACCTGACTCATCTAAAGTGAGTCTAGGTGGCGGGGGATTTAGCTGAGTGGCACAAGCGCCTGCCTGGCAAGTGCGAAGTCATGAGTTGGATTCCCGATACCAACCCCCTCACCAAAAAAGTAAATAAATAAAGAGTTTAATGTCTTCAATAAATTAAAGAGATAGGGGAAACTTATATAGTAGTATATTAGAATCCAGAGCCCTGAAAATGAAGAAGCTGTGTGGGAAAGAGATATACAAGTCTCCCCTGAGAGTTGTCATGAGCCATTCCATAGGCCTTGAATAAATACATTGAAACTGAATAAGACAAAGTCTAAGGTTTTTGGAAGCTACATTCTACACAATTGCCAGAGGTCATACAAGCAGGTAGTCTCACTAACTAAAATGTGGAGGTTGCAAAGATTTACAGCATATTCCATTGAGACTCCAGACATGTTCCAATTTAGCACCAAGAGTAAACTATATGTAGAATAAAGTCCAATCTTTACCCATTGTATTGAGTATGCTATAACCATGTAGTTCAAGAGCCTTTGGAAATGGCTTGTGGGAAAAGTTCGGCAAAGTTCAGAGATCTTGCCTGAAAGAGTAGCCCTGGAAGAGTTTAGGCTGTTCTGTATGGGAGATACTGGTCAGAGCTCAGGAGACCAGAAGGTTGATAAAAAGCCTGTCTATAAAAACCAGGCTCGGGAGGTTTCTGGTAAGAAAAAGGACTGCATTGGATGTTGGACTCCACATGATGTGTGTTACGGCTTGGCAGAAAGTTTGTCTGCATCTTGCTTGTGTCCAGAGACTTTGCCTGAGACTAAGATTAAGGACAGTGGACAAATTAATCTGGCAGAAGAAATTTTGAGGCAACCTAATGTTGAAATGGTGGCATGGCTATTGTTGGGACTTTTAGCCAGATTTATATTGGAAATCAAAAGCAAAGAGCCCAGCAGGATAATTTAAAATGTGAGTTTGGCCAGAAAGCTGTGGACTTTGAAGATGGAGCTGAGACCTTGATTGCTGAGAAGGAACAAAAAAATAAAAAAGATGGCCTGGGGGCATCCCAGGAAGCAGGGGGCCTCCAGCTTTTGCAGCCTCAGGCCTCCAAAAGTGAAAGAGTTTGCTCTGAGGAAAAAGCCGCAGAGTGCCCTGTCCTGGAGTGGTGACAAAAAGCCATAGAGTGCCTTGTGCCAGAGTGGTGACAGAGGCCATGCCATGTCCCAAAATGGAGGGGTCCATGCCAGATTCCAGAATGGTGGCAGCATAGAGAAGCTGTTCCTCACAATCAGGTTCAGAGAGCTCAGTGATCCAGGCAGTTGACCCCTACAGCCAAGAGAGAGGAAAGCCGGGTTACTGCTCCAGCCTGCAGTGGACCTTGGCAGCATCCACGTGGCACTGGCTTTAAATATGAGAAAAGGCTAAGGCAGCTTCCACCCTGCCTGCAGAGAGCAATGTGTAAAGGTGTAAGGGTGAAGCCAAGGATCACCCAAGGAAAGCTATGGAAAGTGCCACAGGGGTGGAATCACTCAAGCCTTTTGGAGCTTGCAACCAGATTGCTTCAGATGCTGAGTGGAGAACTCCAGGACTTAGTGTTTGCCCTGCTGGATTTTGGACTTGCTTTGGTTCCAATGTTTTGTATTCCCCTGTTTGTAACTTTTGGAATGGTAATGTTTATCTTGTGCCTTTATATGTTGGAAGTTCTTAACCTTGTTTTCATTTGTACAGGGAGTTACAGTTAAGAGTTTGCCATAGATCTCAGAGGAAATTTGGGACTTGGACTTTTTAGCAACATTGAAACTGTTAGGAGTTTGGCAACTCCTAGAGATGGACTAAATGTCCTTTGTATTAAGAATGTAATGAGTCCTTGGGGGTCCAGGGGTGGAAAGTATTGGGTATGCTATGTCCCCCCAAGTCCTCACATACTTTTGATGGGGCTAAGTCTGGCACTTGCTTGTGTTCGGTTTTTTGTCTAGTGCCGGGATTGGAAATGTGAGTGCTGTACCGCCCCAGGGGTGGAGCCAACATACAGTGTAAATGAAGCTGGTCTTCCTCTTGCACTTCTGGCGTTTCCTCTCTCTCTTGCCAGCGTGCCTTGCGGCTTGCAGCCGCCATGAATGTCAGCCCTGCCACGCCATGCTTCCTTGGAGCCAGCTAAGTATGGACTGAAACTCCTGAGAAACTGTAAGAAATAAACCTTTCCTTCCCTAATTTTGGGCGTCAGGTATTTTGTCTCAGTAACGAGTGAAAAGTACCTAAGACACCCATTTTAGAAAATTTCTAAACTAGTACTTTAAACATTAAATATATATTCTTCTGAGGTGGGAAAAAAAAATCCTGACACTCAGCAAAGTAAAATTTACATAATTTAATATTTAATCCAAAATGACAGCCATTTCAAAATGCAAAGTAATATAAAATCCAGTAGGAAAGAATGCTAAATCAACTGTTTATATAAAAAAATATTCAAGTAAAACACAAACACATTTAGAAGATAAAGGGAAAATATGAAACAAGATGTAAATAGAATTCTTTGAGGTGACAAATGCAATATCAAAATTAGAAGTTCTACTGTGTATGATTAAGAGGAAATTAAGTACTGAATAAAGTATGTTTATATATATATGAATATGGAAACATTGCAGTAGAGTGTACTCAGATTGAAGTAAAAAATTAAAAATGTCTGAAATTTTCAAAGGGTTTCATTGATCTGAAGATTAATATTGATTTTTCTAACACTTGGTGAAAGGTATTTACAGGCATTATGAGTTATATTTTCCAAACATAATTTAAGTATAATTCCAGAAATATGGAAATATCAAGGAAAATCAGCGGAATGACATACAAAAATTTCCACAAAAATTTTATTATGTTTTCAGTGCATGCATATTTTGTCAAATATATCACTAATTTTAATTTATAATTTCATTATTAATACATAGATATACAATGTTAAAATTTTTACTATGGATACTCCTAAACCTACTTTTGTATGTGAGCTTCTATTTAAATGTGCTAGTGGAGACTATGAATACTAACATTCTGCCAGCAAAATTTTACTTTTTCACTTTAAATGACAGTATTTTCACTAGTATTCTTTCTTTATTATTCAGGTCAAGCTTCCAAAATATTTTTGAACAAAAGTAAGGAGAGTGGCCTACCTAACCCTGTGTTCTGTCTTAATTTTCTTAAGAAATGTTTTGGATTTTAGCCAGTTATTAACTCATCATGGAAATAAAAATTAATGTACACAGATAGTTTTTAAAGTGGATATAAAAGAGATTAATTGCTCATATTTTTATTTTGAAGAGTTACTTGTTTTAGCGTTTTGATGTTTTTGACCTTTTTAATCAATGGAAGTCAGTAATTTGCTAAAAATCCATCAGTGTACTGTGAAAGGCCTGCAGATATTTAAAGATGAACAGATTGTTCTCAAAATTATTGTAAAATTTAGTGTGGGAAGACCCATAGAGTTGTAAATGTAATGAAATGGAGTAGAGATTCTATTGATAATGGGACTTGAATAATTCATAGACCTCAAATATCTAGTGATTTACCTTTAATATCTTTCATTTTTAATGCTAGACATGGTGCTAGGTGAAAATTAGGATTAAAAAGGTAATAAGAATTTAAAAATTTTCAAAAATAAAAAGCCCAGGAAATAATAACTTGAATGAATATTCAGTTTAACTTTTGTACTATAGCCTAAATATTTTTCAACAAGTTTATTTTAAAAATATGGACTATCTTTCATAGCTCAGGCATTGTTTTAGGAAAAAAAGATGAAGTCATACAACAATGGTATCAATTCTGCAATAAACTTTCTTGAAATGCATGATGGTATACATCTGTAATCCTAGCTATTTGGGTTTTTGCGATAGGAGTATGCTGAGTTCGAGGTCAACCTGCGCAGCTTAGTGAGACCGTCCCTGAAAACAAAACGCAAAAGGAGATGCAGATCCCTGGTAGAACACTTACCCAGCATGCACCAAGCTTTGGGTTTAATCTGCAGTAGAGCAACAAAAATATTATGTATTACTGGATGCTATTAGTATTATTTCAGAGTGAATTAAAATAATTTTGAATCGATTATATGTGTTATGTTTATGAAAGTGTTAAATATAAATAAAATATTTGTATTAAATATGAATAAATTCTATATTAAAAATTCAAATTTTATGGTCCCTTCAAATTGTATCATCTTGTACTTATGTATTAACTTATTCAATTGTGCTTAAAATACTTTCAAGATAAAATCATATATTACTACATTTTACCATGTCCCAAAGCTCTACACAATTTTATTTACAACACATACTTGATACCCTGTCCTAACCATCTTGCTCATTTAGTCCTTCATTTTCTGTTGAAAACTGAGTGCTGGAAAGAAATTCAGAATCCATGAGTTACAGGGAATCTGTGGTGTAATATTCAAAATAGTTCAATAATGTCTAGTTACAAGCGAAGAAATTTGAGGTCCCATAGCAAGATAAAACTTTTCTTGATATCTTCCAGTAACTAATTTTGCCATGATGCTGTAGATTAATGTCTGAAGAAGAAAAATATTTAGCATAGATTATTCAGATTCTCTTTAAAATTGAAAAGATTTATGATTCCCTAAAATAAGTCATGTGGCATTTCAAAATGAATACAGATAAATATGAATGTTATGGTTTGGATCTCGTATCATTCTCAAAATTCCCTTTAAAGCTGGGTCTTTGGGAAGGTAATTGGAGCCTGGTGGTTGCTATATTTATCAGTGGATTAATCCATTGATGAGTTCATAGCTAAATGCATGTTAGGAGGTGGGGCCTAGTTGGAAGAGCGTTATTGGGAGTGTGACATGGAAAGATGTATTCTAGTTCCCACTTCCTCCTCTCTGCTTCCTGAATGCCATGTGAGCAGCTTTCCTCTACCTTATTTCCTCCTCCATATTCTTGTACCATGCTGTTTCAGCCTTGGAGTGAGCCAACCATGGACCAAATCTAAAACCATGAGCCAAAAGAAATTTCTTTCCCTTTAAATTGTGGATAGTGACTGTTGTTTCAGTGATGGACTGACAAAATTAAAGGAATTTTAGAAAAATGTACAAGAGAAGGAAAATATTTTGAGCCATATAAAGAGAAAACATGTATAAGGAGGCTAAGAAAATATAGTGAACTGAAAAATGTATTCATCAGTAAAAAAAAAAAAAGGCTACAAAAACTTGTAATAAAATATCTTTAAAATGTTTCTGATAAACTGATCACACCAGATTCTCACTCTCTCAATGTGTTCAATAATTTCTTCTACGTTTTTTCTTTAGTGATACAGAAATTTCTTAGCAATATTACTTTTAGCGACATAGAAATTTCTTTCATGAAGTGCGGGTACAAAACAAAAAACAAAGCAGTATTTTTTGGCACAATTTCTCGAAACAATGTCTCAACTAAAGTAAGAAAGTAATAGCCCACAATAATATCATTTAATTTAAGTAATATTAAATTACAATATAAAGTTATATTTAAATGTCATGAATAGAATCTGGTCACCCATCCTGTGCAGTGTAATATATACTACATATATAATTTAGTACAAAATATAAGGTACAGTGTATGCAATGTCTTGTATGAATTTCTGAAATTATGCTTGTTAAGAAATTCTGAAGTTTAGTGTGCAACATTCTTGCAAATAACTGAGAAGAATCAGTGTTTATCGTGACAACTTTAAAAAAAATTGGCCAATATAACAATCACAACAAATGCAATGTTGTTTTGAAGATCATTGCAAAAATCAAACTCATTCTGTTGAAAGGTAAAAAATTCAAGGAAGGCAATCAATGAGAATGGAGAAATTGGAGAGGAAAACAGCAAGAAAGAAGAGCAGTGTGACAAATCCTAGGGACAGCTGTAAAACAGTGTCATGATTAATATCAAAGTTATGAGTAGAGTATAGGTGGGTGGGTCAAGTGAATGGAATAGCAGGTAAACTTGAAAGAAAGACAATAGTGGTGGAAGGATAGATGCTAATTACTATATGCTTTGCAAATAGTTCAGTGATAACAAAAAGTACTTGTACCCACAAACCTTAAAGTTATTGCCTCATGCTTCATTCAGAAAAAGAAATATTTTACAGAAGTAAATGTCCTAATCATTCAGGTGTGCATATGTAACTATACATTTATGTGTGCGAGGTTGCTTAATTTAATCTGATAATATATAAAAATACTAGCAACATTTTTAGTTTCCTACATAATCTGACCTTTACCAAAATCTTTTATCTAGTTGGAAAATTGTGTCTTTCATTGTTCTGTGACTGTGTTATTGTTGGGGCCTGGGCTGTGTAAGAGTTGGTTGAGGGCCAAGGTGCTGACCTAGGCCCCACAGTCCTGAGACCTGTGCTGACTCGCCTTGGGAATAGAAAAATATACAGAAAGCTGCATGTTTTCTGGCTGTGTGGAAAGCTCATAATCACGGTACTCCCAGGGCAAGATAATATCAGCTGAGGAAAATAAAAAGAAAGCTAGTTCCCTATTAACTTGCAGACATCTGGGCATAAAAAAAGGGCTTGTTTCCCTTTCAACATTTTCCTCTTTTGAAGTTTCACCTGTTCCTTATTTTTCAAAATATCCATTAACCATTTCATGAATGACACATGACCTCATCCCCCTGTGCTCCTTGCTTGCTAATAAAAGTGGGCTAACCACAGAGGTAAATGAGCCCATTTACTAGAAACAGTCCCCTTCTGGTCCCCTGGTACCTTAAATATTCTCTTGTCTTTCTTTATTCTCTATCATCCTCCCCACAGGTACCTGTGGGTCTGATTTGTCCCTGGCACATTATGTCTAAGCGGGTTGAGCCATCTAAATCTAATGTGCAATACCTTATGAGTTCTCAGTACAGTGTGCAATTTTTGTCTTACTGTGGCTATCATATTGAAAACTTTTGAAAGACTTTAATAGTATACAACAATAAAGCTGTCTGCACACTAACTAAGATTTCATTTCTGCCTTTAGAAGATGTGGAAAGGTTATTTTTCCTGTTCAGTTTCTTTTTTGCCAATCATATAGATGACTCCTTTTTGGTTTGAATTCTATGTGTTTTGGATAATCTTACCTGGATATATTATCAATATCCCAATAGATATTTGTTTTTCAAACATTAGAAAACCTCCTGAGAACAGCAAAGGAGTTTATGATTTTCCTTATGTAAGTATACAAAAACAGTGAGAAAGCAGCCATCTAACTGATCTCCCGCATCTCAAGCACCATTCAGAATAAATTTGTCTCCAATCCTATAAAACTCCATGGAGTTGCCAACTGAAAATGAACGTGCTAGATAATGGGAAGTAAATTTCTGAAATTGTTGTAGGTCCTTGGTCTGAATATAAACACTATGAATTTAGTCTATTTATTTATTTATTTTTTTTTTGAGAAATACACTTCTAATTGTTGACTACCTCCGATCATTGCTTTGTCAGATATTATGTGGTAAAAATGAAAGTGGACTTCCTTACTCTAAACTTCACAGAGACCAAGACAGACAGGTGCTGGGACTTAACTACAGCAAACCTCATGACCTTCAATCAAGATTATAGAAATGAAAAAGTAGAAATCATGGGTCAAATTTGAATACTGAGATAACAAATTTAGCCTCTGGTGACATCAATCTCAAGCATTAAATGTTGGCTTCTTCTTCAGTCCAATTTAGATCCAGATGTTCTTGTTCTAAAAACAACAAAAACTTTGCCATAAGCTTAGAACAGTTCTAGTTAGAATAGATAGAAGAGGTAGTTATACTTCATTAAACTCTCAAAAGAGCCATTAAGTTTTCAGTGCTATTCTCATTTTAAAGAGTACAGAAATAGCAAAAATAAATACACAGAAGGTAAGAAAGTTTCATGATACTTGATCTAATAATCTGACAAAGCTCCTTTTTGTTCTAGTGATGATATTCAGCCTTGCAAATTAAAAATAAGATAGATATCTTTTAAAAATCCATGATTGGTAATACATCTCTACTACTAAGGATTTTCACAAGGCTCCAGTTATATTGGCAGTAATTTTCTAGAATAAAAGACAAATAATCAGGAAATGCAAATTAAGTTTTATAAAATCTGTTTAAGAATCCAGGAAAGAATAATACTTTCAAATATACACTTCAAAACAATTTAAATTAAGGAATGTCACTTATGTTATTAAACTTTAGTGTCCATTATTAAACTTTAGCGTCCAAACAATGAAGTTTTCTTAGAGTTTCCAGATTCTGATAAAATTGATAAGAAAGAAAAAGCACTATAGAATAGCTGTGGGCTCAGGGTATTTATAATTTATACAAGATACATACCTTGGGCAAAGTAGGTTCCAGAGACAGGCAGAACTGAGAGTGGAAAGGTCAAGAATGTTTTTTCTCAAATGACATGGCTTATAAGGATGGATATGGAATGCCTGTCTTGGAGGAGCTTTATTTTTCCTTTTTGCTATTGAATTCACCACACTCTGACACATAAAGACTATAGGACTCATCTGCTTCTAATTGCATGCTTATTTGCAATTTGACCAGTTAACTTCAGTAGAGATAGCTGAAAGTGTCTACTTTTAATGAAAACAATCTTATTACTTTTCTAGAGTTTTATTTTAGTAAATTTCTGACATAGATAAATGTAAATAATTAATATATGCAATGTATCATGGCTAGCACGTATTTTTTTTATTACAAAGCCTTTTCAGGGAGTAGAAAACATTTTATTAAAGGCAAATTATAAGCAATAATCATTAAAAAGCTACCTTGCATTGTTTGTTGCTTAATATCTAATTCTGTAATGTTTTATAGCAATTTATATCTGTTCCAATCGGACAGTCATAAAGTTATCCACAATGTTATAAACAAATATGTTAAATAATGCTGAAACTAATGCCTGTCCTAGATTTTGTTTCTTATGAATTAAAATTTCCACATTGGAACAAAAATTATGCAGCTTTGAATTTAGAACATCTGAGTGTTTCCTGGAGCTAGTTCAGTGGTCAACCTTACCATGATTTAATAACCATATTGACAACAAAGCTAAATTATTTCACAGAACTGATGAAGCTAGACGTAAAGATGCCTGTGAAAGAGCTTTTAACTCAGTGTGTGATCAAAATCTGAAATATTACTGAAACATTTGAAGAAGCAGTTTAAGCATAGCACCAGGGAACTGTATTTCATTAGTGCATTAGTGCATTTGTAAGTGTATGCTCCAATTTGAATAGAAACAATTTCCTAAGTGCTTTCCTCAAAAATTAAATTCATTTTCTTTATTCTGTGAAAAAGAAAAAAATTCAGGACCACATGTTTATAAGCACTCATTTTAACAGTTTTTTGGATATAAGTGCATTTGTATTTGCTAGGAAGTTGTTAGGTTGGATTATATATTTAATAGGTGGTTAGTGTGTTAAGACATCTGAATGTGAACGTCCTTAAACTTAATATACTACACTAAAGCATACTGGTCTCCAGAAAGGAGTATTTAGTACTGATTTGCTAAATGTTGTTAAAAATTAATATCAAGATTTTAAAAATAAAACACAATTGTTAGAACTTAAGGGTAGCACTTCAAATGGAGAAATTATTCACAGACAACGTTCTAGAAATGGGTTTGGTTCCTTTTAATTCACAAATGAGTTGATTAGACTCTGTTTTCAACTTGAGCAACAGTAGAATTGCACCTGTGGGATGCAAGTCTTTAGCACACTAGTCGAATCTCAGAGGTCAGTGTTGGCAAAGCAAAGATTTGCAATGCATGAGCAAGGGAAAAATCAACTACCACACCAACATGAGAACAAATAGTCTCCAGAAGCTATTAACTGGACTTTCCCTAGTATTCACACCAAAGAAACTTTTAATCAATAATAGAAATATTTTGTAGTTCTGATGGCAAACTATTTAATGAAACATGTACTTAGACTGAACTTTACAAACTAATAATTGAGTTGATTAATTAATTTTTAATGAAAGTTTTAATTTTGTGGTGTGCTTTCCCATGATTTAATATTAATACCATTCTAAACATTTGATTTTTTATTTATCATAGACATGTGTGAATACATAAGACATATGTTTATCATTCTTCCAACAACATTTTCTTGAAGGAAGAAACCATCCTGCTCATCTTTTGTAAACCCAGTGCTTAGAAAATTCTTGACATATATAGTGGGTGAATGTCAGAAAATAAATGTTCACTATTTTATACCTGACAAAAATTTATAGAGTCCATATATTTTACTAGTTTGTTCTAAGTTTCTATATGAATTGGTGATAACAGAATTGAAAACATTCAGTAATAGAACTGGCACATAATATTTCTTTAAATATTTAGATAATACTGTACTAACATGCATTGTAGCATGCATTTCTTATTTCATATTATTTAATCCTTCTTGTATCATTTTTTCTTTCTTCTGTTATCCAAGAAACTATTTCAACATAGAACAGTATTCAGTCAGTCTAATTAATATAACATTGTTCGGATTTTATTATTTATCTCATTTTATGATTCATAAATTTATCTTTCATAAATCTCATAAATTATTTATATATCTTCTTTTATATATAAGTTGGAAAGTGATTTTAATTTAATAGAAAATGAGATCATTGAATGGGCTATTCAAGGAAATAGGGAAAAAAGACAAAAAAATGCTTGTTAATATCAAATCCATTTTTAGAAATTTTAAAGAAACATAGAAGACTGATATCAGAATGATTTTTAAGTGTGTATAGAAAATGGTTATGTGTGATGCATATTTATGTGGTTGTGTTAAATGGTCATTTTTGGCTTTTAAGGAAGATAATGCTTCTTATTCACTGGTGTATTTAATTTATGAACCATCTCTATTTCACTTACCATGATGGATGCAAAAGTGCTGGCTAAATTCTAAAGGCTGATGAAAATAACAAGTATGGTTTTTGGTTTGAATTTTCTAATACTATTCAATTATAAAAACTGCCTATATACAAATTCTCCTTATGACCATGTTAGCATAGCATGTGGGGAAAGAAACTGTACAGATGTTATTAGGAGATATTTTTCATTTATTTGCTTTTATTTTTAAAATTTATATTTTATGTTTGATTTACAAAAAAACCTATTTATGGAGTGCAATATAAAGTTATGCATGCATGCATATATTGTGGTATTGTTAACTCACATAGAATCCTTAGATCGTGCTATTAAACATACCCATCTCCTGACACACATTACATTTTTATAGTAAGAAATACTAAAACTCATTCTTAGCTATTAAAGATTGTATTGGCCAGGTTTTATTGCTGAGATACGATAACTCACACCCACTACTTAAAAAAGGAGAGGTTTGATTTGGCTCATATTTTCAGAAGTTTCAGTCCATAGCAGGATCAAAGATGGAAATACATATAGACTTCTTTGTCAATAAAAAAAAGTAAAAGAAGTACAGATAGATGGCACTTGTCATTTTTTAAAATACTGTTATGATAAGGAGATGTAAATTATTGACTACAATATTTTTTAGCATTTTTACTTTGACAATGGAAACTATAGTAAATCAAATAGAATTTTAATAAACCATTTAAAACATTAAGTCTTCTGATCACAATTATTGCAGACTTCATATAAAGTCAGACCCCATTTAAAGTTATTGTTCAATATTTAATTTTTGTCAGAGGCCTGACTATAGACTGTAATTTAGCTATTTCTATTTCTCCTTGTGGAGTTCTTAGTTTGGTCTATTTCTTAGTACTGCTTTTAGTAGTTTCAGTACCTTACTTAAACTTTGATATCTTATGGGAATATGTTGTAATCCCTGATAAACCTGGTGCTTTATTTTACTATATGATCATTTTATAGATAGTTGCAAAGTGATATTGAAAGTAAAGAAATCATATCAGGGTAGAAAGCCATTAAAATATCAAATTTAGTAACACATGATTTCAAATATATTCAGATATAACAAACGATAGTTTTCCTTCCTCCTACTTATACAAGAAATTAGTCTCAATTTCTTTCTTTTTTTTTTTTTTCTTTTTGGTACTAAGGATTGAACTCACAACCTCGTGCCTGCCAGGCAAGTGCTCAAGCCACTGAGCTAAATCCCTGGCCCTATTTTTTGAGACAGGGTCTCACTATGTAGTTCAGGCTAGCCTTGAACTCACTTCTCCCGAGTGCTGGGATTAGAGGCTAGTCTTGATTTCTTTTGTAAAGTTAATTAAATGAAAACCATTTTTGGAACATAATATAGATTTTCCGTACTAAATTCAAAATAATTATCTCAATGTCAGAATGAGTCTAGTGTATTTGAATACTTTTGATTCTATTATTAGGTGTTCGATAAAGTTATATTAAGAATTCCATTAAAAAATAATACAATTGCATTGCAAAAATTCAGAGGTATCTACCTAAGTAGTTAAGGATAAAACTAAGCCGGGCGTGGTGGCGCACACCTTTAATCCCAGCACTCGGGAGGCTGAGGTAGGCGGAGCGTTGTGGGTTCGAGGCCTGCTTGGGCTACAACGTGAGCACAAGGCCGGCCTGAGCTACATAGTGTGACCCTGCCTCAAAAAAAAAAAAACCCGGGCCGGGAGTTTGGCTCAGTGCCTTAAGCGCCTGCCCTGGCAGGCACGAGGTTGTGAGTTCAATCCCCGGTGCCGCAAAAAAAAAAAAAAAAAAAAAAAAAAAAAAGGATAAAACTAGCCAGCTGTTCACATAACATAAGTTGACTTTTTATTTTCTATTTTTTTTTAATATTAGAAGTGGCATTCATTCCATCAGATCCATTGTTCAATAATTTGCTTTACGTATTTTTACTTACTTAAACATGTTATCATTTGTTTTGCTCTCATTTATGATTTGTACTTTGTACCCCCATAACTTTCAATTTCACCTCACTTTATTTGAATTTCTTGAGTGCCAGTAGTATATATATGGACCAAACTTCATGTGATGGCCAGATATATTTAGTCCAAATTTGCACAGATGTCTTAAACACTGCATTTAAATAATAGAATCCATCTTTTCAGCAGTGCAGTTAATCTCATGTTCCATCATTTCACTATCATTATATCATCATTCATATTAGAAAATTTAAGAAGTTATTATAAGGCATATGAAGATGCATGATAATTCTCATAAAAATGTACATTTTTATATTTTAGTTATCATTGGCAGCATCCTACCTAAAACATAAATTGTTTTTCTATCAGAAGGTAACAAAACTCATATGAAATACATAATGATGAATTTATGGGATGTGTAAAACCATGTTCTAATTTAGCAAGCTTTTTGTCTATACAATAATTTTTTAGGATTTTTCTTTTAAATTTTATCCTGAACTACAATGATCTATATAAATACATGTTCACACATGCCTAATCTTGGTTTTTCCAGGAGTGATTGTAAAGAATTGAATTAATAAAATCTCTTTATATTGTCTCATGCAGTGAATATGTGCTAGAGCAACTTACCATCGTGAGAGAAATGTTGTCACATGGTGATTTCATTAACTTCATACTGTGGAGAAACACTGATAGAAAGAAAGGTGTCAACTAATAAATAGCCAGCTTTACATTAAATGTGCAAGTGGTGTTAAAGTGTGTTAGATAACATGGAGTATAAAAACCTGCTCCCCGTGTTACAAAAGTTATAATGAAGTCTATGGATAGTTACTCAGTATAGACAGAGGAAGATTGAAAACCATATTGCCCATCATGTTTATTATTATGTTAAATTCAAGAATCTGATCATCTGAAGGTAAATCATAATAAAGATAAAAGTCAAAAGCCATAAAGTTCTCAGTAAATAACAGGATTTGTAACTGACACTGAAATAGAAGAAACTAAAGTTAAATTTGCTACCTCTTAATCTTTCAGGTCCCCTCCAGTGGAGCTTTATGAATACAGAAAAATTTGCTCTGCATCAGAACCATGTTGCACATATTTAAAAAAAAAATTTGACTAAATCAATGAGAACTTTGGTCTCATCTTCTCATAGGTAATTAAATGTCTAAGGACTGCTAATGTTATCTTAATAATTTAGTAAATAAACTACTGTGTCTTTCAGATGGTTCAGTACTTCGTTTGGTTTGATTTTTACATCACAGGAAACTCAGTGAAGAGACGATAGCCCTGCTTAGCACATGACTGACATAAAAGAAGTTTATTACTTCTGAAAATGCCAACTCATTGTAACAGCTTACTGAATGTCTCTGCCACTAGAAAGGTCAGTATGTAAGAGGTGACTAATACTGTTGTCAGAGAGCCATATATTTCAATGCTGTTTTTATTGCACTTTTTGTTTGGCACATATTGGCTGAAAGCAGATATAATTTTTCTTCCACTTGAAAAATAGTAGATTATGTGTAGCACTCGTTTATAACTGCAGTGCTTGATTAAATGTGTTTTGCATTAAATTAATCAAACCCATGGGTTGTAATTCTGTAACCCTATAACTTTCTGTAAAAGTGTATAGGGCTACATCATGGGTAATTAAGAAACAAGTAAACAATACTCCTGAAAATGATATGCTGACACCTTTGACATACTTAATGATTCCCTTAGTAAGCCTATGTCTTAGTTTGTTCAGGAAGATGCAGCAAAACACCAAAACTGGGTATCTTAAATACAGTAGAAATTTCTTTTTCGTAGCTTTACAAACTGGGACCTTCAAATTCTACATGGTATGGATAAATTTCATGTCTGATGAGGGCCCACTTTCTGGTTCATAGATGGTACTTTCTAGGTGAGTGCTCACATTGAGGGGGTAACTAAACTGTATCAGACCTTTTTATTTTGTTGTTGTTGTTGTTTTTGTTTTTTAATAAGAATGGTAATTCTAATTAGGAGAAAGGAGAATCCAAAAACCAGTGCTCCTGAATACGATCTTCTTGGTGGATAGGATTTCAGTATTTAAATAGTTCAGGGGGCACACAACTTCAGCTTGCAACCAGATAGGCCTGTAGGGCCAGGAATATAGCTCAGTGGCACAAAGTCTGCCTGGCAAGCTTAAAGTCCTGAGTTTAATTCCTGGTACCAAAAACAAAACAAAATAAAACAAATCATGTATACTTAAGTCAGGAAGTCACAATATTTAAGTTTGAATTAGAAGACTGTATTTTACTTGTAGTTAGCATTCCCTATAGATAATCTCATAAGTAATTCTATATGTGCAAAGCCATCACTATAAAAATATCTGTGGTTTTGGTGCAATTTCTGAAATTTCATTGTTGTCCAGTATTTGGTGAGTGGACGAATATGTATGTGACGGCTGAAAATAATTTCATCAAATAAAACATACGTTCTAATATTCCTGGGAATATTAGACTCAAATATACTAAATAAATGTAGCATTTTAGATCCCTCAGCTTCAGTCTCTCCAATGGATACTTGTCACAGAAAACTGTAATTGGCACTGAAAGATCCTGTAACTCCTTATACAGTCCAGAAGTTTTGCCTTGGTGAGAAAAGTAAAATGATTGCATAATGGTTCACCAAAGTTGGTTTATATATTTAAATTCCAAATTTATCCTCTTAAAAAGTGTAAAATATACTCTAGAAGCAAAATTGCTGACCTTCAGTACCTGGAATGTCTTTCCGTAATGTACACCAGTCCTCAGTTTTCTACCTGAAAATGATTTTAAAACTTTGTAAGGTATGAAATAGTAGCTCTGCTTTAATGCCCATTACACCAGCTTACTCCAAATAAATTGCTCCTATCTAGTTTAAGAAAGTTGTCTGACCCTGAAATGTGACAGATTAAAGCACACGAAAGAGTATGGTGATTCATTTAGAAGCAGCAAATACGAATAAAATGTCTGCTACATTAATATAGTTGACTGCTGGTCATAGTTGGTCCTTAGATAGTTACTGCCATATCATTTATATCAAACAAAGAAACATTTCAAAGGAAGGAAAGGAGACTGGTAGCATTTGTCATATGGCTGTGCAAAGACATCTCAGGTAATTTCTGGAGCTTGTGATATATTGTGCTATTAGTCTTAATTTTCTCCTGCCATTTTTGCATTGACTAAAGAAGGGAGAAATTATTCTCTCAGGATCTACTAAGAAATATGAAAATAAAATTAAATAACATATTTAGCAAAGAAACAAAAATAAATAGGTAAGAATGAGACAGCTTTTGATTTTAGAAGATAAGACTGTCAAATTGTAAATTCTCTAACAATTTTTGTACGATAATTTCCCAATCAGAGTACATCTGTTGATTATTTTGAATAAATTCTAAGAGTCTCCATATATACTTAAATGATAATAAATAGTTTTATGTTAAGCAAAATACATGTGACACATATATTCCTATACTGTCTTGTTTATGTCACTGTGCTTACACTGATAAGCAAGTGTTATTTAAATAGAAGGTAATTTTTGCAAAAATATAATTTCTTATTATTAAAAGAAATGACTAGGAAAGTTTAAAACTATGTTCAGGTGCCAAGTTGGTGGCAAACAGGTGTAATCCTAGGTACCCTGGATGTTGAGGCAGGCAGTTCATGAATTCAAGGTCAGCTTTGGCAACTTAGGCAAATCCTGCCTCAAAATAAATATAGAGGGGTGGAAATGTAGTTTAGGGGAGAAGAATCTGTGTTCCACTCTCCAGAACACACTTACATACTCACAAAAAAACAAGAATGGGGGTGAGGAGAGAAAGGGGCAAGGGAGGAAAGGAAAGGAAAGAAAAGAAAAAAACTGCTTATATGATTATGGTAGGCTGTATTCATTATTAGCTCTTTCTAGTGCAGACCTCATGTGAAGATCATTGGGTTTCAACCAGTGAAACCAATTATAAGCCAATCTCCCACTGGATATGAAACTTAAGAGAGATCAACAAATATTTCTAAAGTGGAATAAATCATTATTAACTGAACATGGTTAATATCTGAGATCATAATATAAACATTTTTTTTTTAGTTGTGATCTTGTGAGAATAAGTCCAAAATTCAGTGAAAATCACCATTGGTGGTGATCTTTCATTATATATCTACATATTTATTCTATCTCTAACTGCATGCCCTCAATATACACACATGCATTATGAAGAAATTAAAAAGTCATATGTACACAGATATATTGGTTAATGAGTTGCCTGCACCTGCCAAAATAAGCATTTCATTAAAGTATTTTGTTGCGGTAAATTAAGCATAGATTCCTTATTTTTGTTTAAACAGACAATAGCATCTTACTTTCTTTTTCAGTACTGATAGTTGAACCAAGGGTGTCTTGGTTACTTTCCTCTTGTAACTAAGACAAAATACCTGACCCCCAAAATGAAAAGGAAGAAAAGGTTTGTTTATTTTACAGTTTGTGGAGGTCTCAGTCCACACTCAGCTGGCTCCAAGGCAGGGCGGTGTGGCTAAGGGGCAGCCGTTCATTGTGGCTGCAAGTGACAAGAGCAAAAAGAGCAAAACGGAAAAAGCATACCTCCTTTCCTCCCTTATATTGTATTCTAGCTTCCTGCTCCTGGCAGGGTGCAGCACTCACACCACCAATCCCAGCGCTAGACAAGGAACTAATCACAAATGCTAGATTCAATTTAAAAGCTCTCAGCTAAAAAAGCCAGAATTTTTTTTTTTTGTCCTGTTACACAGTCTCTGCACACATCTATGCCTTGTATACTGGTAAGTGATAGGATTTTTCTCCAATTCCAGTTAGTAGGGTGGATTTTGAGGTGCAGTAGCAGTAAAGTATTTCCATTCTGCATTATTATTGCTTCTAGAACTTGAGGCCAGAAGTTGAGGCTGACAATGCCCACTGTACAGGCCTTTCAAACTTGTTCCAGACTTCCCCATTTCTTTTCCTGGAACATGCACATTTAATTTCAAATCATGCTATCAGTTCCTGGCTTGATGTTCCTGCAGATGCACTCCAGCCATCCTCAGATCTTCTAACAAATGTCTACCTATCCATGCTTGTTTCTAGAGAAGGTCTATTCATGATCACAGGCAATTGTGTCTGCAATAGCAGTTTGCTTCTGTAGACAAGCTCATGTCTACCTCCACTCTTTTGACAATGGTAGGAACTTCTGTGAGTCAGCGTGGCCTATATGCCCCAGAATGCTTCTTTGCCACAGGAGACTGTGTCTCCTGTGCAGCCCTGCCTTCCTCCAAGAGTTTGAAACCTCAGTCCTTTTTGTACTTCAGTATCTCTCAGCTTTCTGAGTGTATAACTGTTAATTTATACTTGCTAATTGTGGTCTTTTTAGTGTTTTAACCTCCATTAGTAATTAGCACATTTTATAAAGTAATTTTTTACATTAAAACTTTCTTGTTTAAATTATTGGGTTTTATTGTTATTATTATTTGGTTTCCTGACTAGACCCTGTTTGATGTAAGATATAAAGGATTTCATCACTTATGTAATTCAACTCATTCATATCTTATATTTTGAGGAGTTATATGTAAAATTATTCTGAAAAGGTCAGTAAAGTATATCATATTTTTGAAAAAATTGTTGAAGAAACTAAATGTTTCATTGTTTTCTGAGAAATAACTACCTCTTTCACTTGAAAAACTACCTCTTCTACTTTAAAGAGTGAAGATAACTATATAAAGATTAGATACAAGACAAATGAATTAATTATGCTATCTTGACAATTAAAATAATCTTTCTTCAACCATTCAGATAATTACGATCTTTTTCACAATTATGGTTAGTAATGTTTCAATGGTTTCTTCTACTAATATATTTAGGATCATTTTAGTGATAGTAAGAAAAGGAAGGTAAAATGGTAAATGAGCTGACATACTAAATGAAACAGAGAGAGAGAGACAGAGACAGAGACAGCTACTTAATCTCCAAATAAAGACAGTTATTCATACATAATTCCACTTACTATAAGTATCTACTGTATAACGGGAAATGCAACATTTACTTCCCCAAAATTTCAGCATTTTTCAAAAGTCCAATTCTCAGTCTCTTCTGAGATTCAAGGGAAAATCTTATCTGAGTTTTTTTAAATTTAAAAAAATAAAAATATCACACAATCCCAAGTTACAATATCATAAGTTAAAGATTCTCATTCTACAATGCAGGAATAGTTGAACAAAAAAGAATAGAAACGAACAAAACTAAAATTCAGAAAGGCAAGTTGTAAATCTATAACTTCACATTTGTCAGGGTGACATGTGAACTCCAAAAGGTTCTGGAGGCCCATTCTTATGCCTTGCTGCTTGGAGCACATATGTCCTCTCTTGGGCTGATTCTTCTACCCACAGACTTTAGCTTGTCTCACCTGATGTTCCACATCCTGCGACCTCCACCGGACTTCTAACTTCATTTCCACAGCTGTAAACACTGTCTTCTCGAGGTCTCATTTCTTGGCCTCAGAGGCCTTCTTTTGAAATCTGGGTCAAAGCCTTCCTGATCCATAAACCCTACCTTCTCAGTGTTGGTAAAATCAGCATAAAATGGATGAATCCAGTATCTGCTATCAATGCAAGCAGTAAGTAGTAAGGTTCACTTGGACCATGCCCACAGCAACTTCCTAGATCCTGATAGATGAGGGGAGTAAAAGAAATCCTTAGCATCCAATCAATTCCTAGGAAACCCTTCTTGAGCAGCTGTTCCAGGGACTCTCTTCTCACATGAAAGTTTCATAGTCTTGTATACTTGAGTCTACAACTGGTGGCATCTTACTGATTTCTGAGATGTTCTCATGAAATCTTTTCTTCTTGTCTCTGTATATTATATTTAGTCCCTTTTTAAATGTACGAATCTCTTCAGCAACCACAACTCTTTTGGCCCAAACTTTATACTTGGTTCCTACTGGGCCAAATTTACAATTTCCAAATTGTTGCTCTGACTTTTATCCACAAGTGTCACTTTAAATTTGATTAAATATAGCTGCCGGTACACATGTCAGTACACATGTTGAGCTGTTTTGAAATTTCCTTTGTCAGATTAAATAGTCCACTGCCCTTAATTCTAATCTCCTGCAAAGTCTCAAGATATGGGGAAAATGAAGACAAATTTTCAGTCAGTGGGAAATACACTTGGCATCTAGTTGGACTGCCTATAGAGTCACTGTTCTCGACTGAAATGACACTTGGCCTCTATTGTCCACATTCCTATCAGCATTCTGGTCTTCTGCGTGCTGACCCGAACCTTCAAGCTTTGTTTGCAGTGCTCTAGGTCTACTCTAGTCCACATCTCCCAGTCTTTACAAAGTTCTTCCTCAAAACAGTTCCAGAGATTTACAAACTACATGATGAGGAACTGTCACAGTAATACTTCCAATTTTCTGGTATTAATTTTTCATAATAGCTTGACAGTGCTGTAACACATTAAAAAACACCCACAATTTAAAGAAGGAGAGATTTAATTTAGCTCACAATTTCAAGGGTTTTCAGTCTGGAGTTGGCTGGCTTTAAACCATGAATATCAAGGCACAATGGTACAGTGAAGCAGCACCACTTAGTTCATGGAAACCTGGAAATATAATAAGATAGCAATGTCAAAGAGAAAGAGGTGGGGGTCCAGGCATAGATACCAAGGCCACACTTTCTTGACCATCTAGATACACCTGGACTTGTGCTCCGCCAATCTCTAGGGCAGATCCTAAAGTCATTTCAAGTTTATTTCCTGCGCTGACCAAAAGATCACACTGGGACATGACGATAATTCAATATTTTAAATCCAATATCACCCACAAATGTTGAACCAGAAAAACTGAAGAAGGAAATCTACTCTCAGAAGTGATACACTTTCCTTGATAACACAGATTGTCTCATATATTAGAAATGGGCCATAAATTCACATTTAAGTCAGTCTCCCTCTCTGTCTCCTTATCTATATACTGATTTTCCTGTATATGGATTAGAATTATAGGTCATATAAATCTAATTTTTGATATTGTAAGGAAAACATTAACTCCTCTATGCCTCGATTTTCTTGTATTTAAAGGAAATGGCTATGACACCTACATATATTATGGTGGGTGAAATGGGATAACTTCTATAAAGTTTGCTATGGTAAAGTGAATCTACAAATTGTATTGATGCTATTTCAGTAAAATATAAATTATCAAAATGTGAATTTGAAAAAATAGCTCAGGTTACTTAATCAATAAGTTTTTAAATGGGAGGATTTAAAAACTCAAAATGTTTAAATGAAATTTCATTATCTAATTGAGAAGTATGTTCCTTTCCATCAGGAAACATTTTGCTTCCATATTTAAACACTGATAAATAAATGACACATATAAAATACTTACATTTCTTGGTGCAACAGTTGACTGGGGATGACAAGCTGTTGTCCATTTTAGTTGTGATGTGCTTTTTTATTTTTCTGTTACATGTTTCAACACAAACTACTAAGCATAGTTTTTCTACTATCAGAATTTCTTCATTCATTTTTCACTACCTGCCAGAACCCACTAGGCTTTAAAATTATCTACCTACAATTAATTTCTTCCTGAAGAGAGGACCTAGTATAGATCTACAGGTGACTAGTGAGGGAAAATAAATGTAAAAAATAATGCCTTGAAGGAAATAATATCACTATAGAAAAGTCAAAGTTATATTTAAATATTACATACCCAGTGGCAAACTTTAGCCCTCTTTCTTTAGTATGTTACTTATAAAGTACATATTTCAGTCAAGATATAAGATGCTGTTACCATAAATAATTCAGCACAGTAATACTGCTGCACAGCATTTACTATAAAAAAACTAACCTAACTGATAAAATATGTAGAATGGTAATTTGCATTTAGGACAGCTTAAGCGTGGAGCCAATGATGCGATGGTGCCTATCATCTACAGAAGGATGTGCATGCTTTTTCCTACACCATTTGGCACGAAGAAAGCTATTGCATTGTGAGTATATAACTTTTGGATACATTTGATTTTCAGATGAAGCAAAGCAAGATAAAGAATTTTTGTGAATGTGCATCTTCTCATAGGTGTCTGTCCTCAAACTGGACAATTGTAAAAGGGCATTCTGAGTACTCCAAACTCAAGATTGTAAATGGGGGGAGATTAATGTTCCCCAAAATTCACAAGTCAGAAAATAAACCCCCATCAGAAGGTATTCAGGTCATGAGTGTACCACCCTTGTAATTATATTAGTGACATTATTAAAAAGGCTAATGAAAGTGGGTATTTTCTCCCTTCCTTTTGAATTTTGCTATGTGAGGGAATGCAAAGAAATCCCTAACTTGATATTAGTGCTCTTGATCTTGTACTTTCCAGACTCCATGAATGTACCACAGTTTATTTATTCACACATCTGTGGAAGAACATGTTATTTTGAAATTTGGCAATTTTGATAAAGTTTTATGTTATAAAGTTATTATAGCATTCTGTGTGGGCAAAGTTTTGGAAGCATTACATCCAATTGGTAGATCTTCTAGTCAGAGTATATTTAGCTTTATAAAAGTTACCAAACTGTCTTTCCAAGTGACTGCACAGTTTTCATTCCTTTGAGCAGTGGATGACAATTTCAGTATCTCCCCATTCTTTCCAGAGTTCTCTAGCATCTGTCTAGTTTATTTTTTTTTATTTTAGTTACTCTAATAGATTTATATTAACACCCTAATACTTTTAATTTTCAATTCCCTGATAAAATATGATGGTGAGCATATTTTTATATGTTCTCAACTTGCCAACTGTCTTTTGAATGACTTCTTTTGTGAGGTATCTGTTCAGATTCATTGCTTATTACTTCACTGGACTGTTTCTCTCATTATTAAGAGTTATTGGTACATTTTATATAAAAATATTATGCTAGATAAATGTAATTGGCAAAAACTTTCAGTTCATGGCTTACTGTTAATTATTTTATTTGTTTGACTCAAGCTTTGTCTAGCATTCAGGCACAATGTTTAGTTCATAGAAAGTCTTCAACTGGGTGCATATGTGTATATATGTAGGTTTTTTCAGGATATATATGTATGTATTTGAAAACCAGATTATTTCTTTCCAATATAGAAGTACAAAATAAAAAACATCAAAAAATAAGTAAAAGAGAAAGTAACAATTCAGCATAATGCTGCTGATATTTATATAATTTTAAATGAATATATCAGAATATAAGAATACTACTTACTGTACATCTTTCCAAAGTTAAGATCTTACTAAAAATCTTATAGGTGCTTTGTATTATTTAAATGAGGATGCTGGGCACTAAATGAACCTGAAATTTTTAATCTCAGAAAAAATTCATGTAATATATTGTCTACATATTTTCTTCATTCAATGTTAAATTTTTATTAGTACATGTGTGTAATACATGTTTACATTGTGTTCATGGAGTTCGTGCATGTGCACAATACATTTTAATTTCCTTTATTTCCTTTCCTTCCTTCCCCTCCTCCCTCCATCTGCTGACCTTCTTCCTCTATGAGAAGGATCTATTTCTCTACTTAGTATTCTCTTTTATCTTGTCCTTCATTTATAGTTTGAGATTGTCCTATAAAAGAAACCATATAATATTTAAGTTTGTACTTCTGATTCTTATCACTTACACTATAATCCTCAGGATGAATCCATTTTCCTACAAATGACTCATTTATTTGTCTCTATGGCATACTGCTCCATTTTTTGTAAGTATCAGATTTTCTATGTTCTTTCATTTGTTGATGGACATGTAGGTTGCTTCTAAGATTGAGCAATCATGAATTGTGCTGCTGTAAACATGGGTGCTCATGTATTACTGTACCATGATATGTTTAACTCTGTCATGAAGATACCTAGAAAGAGAATATCTGGATTAAATGGAATGTCTATGGAAACACTATCCTATGATAATCATTCAGATTTTGTATATTATGTCTTCCTCTTATATTTCATTTGTTCTCTCCCTTAACTAGCATCGAGAGGTACTTCTAATTTTTTCTTGAAGAGTCCATTAAATATACATTTATCTATTATGCATTCCTCCAATTTTATGTAGTCGTTGATTTTTATTAAATAATTGCAAATAATGGTTAATAATATATGTCTGCAAAACAGTTCATTTCTCTTTGGAGTTTTGGGACTGGTCTTATTTTCTTTTGCAAACCATTGTCCCTGAACAACAATGGGAAAGTCCTTTTTAATTATAAACTAAACACATAGTTTGGTGAAGAAAACTGTTTAAAGTACATACACATTTTTCTCTTTTAGCATAAAATACATTTTGTAAATATTAATAGAAATATGGTAAGAAGTAAAGCTCAGGGCTTTGGGTTGTTTGATCCATCTTTATTCTTAAATATTCATATCAATCTTACACCTAAATGCTGATATCTAACAAAACATACATGGAACTTTTCAAAGTAATTTCTGTGGTCAGTAGTATTATAAGAAAGTAGGACAGGTCAACAGTGATGATAAATACAATTCATTTTTAAAAGAAAAAAGGAAAATCATACTTATTAACCCCTATTTATATCAGGTTAAGTTCTAAGCTTTGAAACATTTGATTCACACAAAAACGTAAGCATTATAATCCGTATACACAAGGAAATTTAGACTAAGCAATAAAAACGTGATTCACTCAAGGCATTGCATGTGGAACAAGTTCAAGAAAGGAGTCTTAGACTTACAATATCATGGCACTTGCTTCTTAACTGCTCTTTCACTGTCATTACTTGTGTCCCACTGATCTATTTCATAAAAGAACAAATTTTCCCATGATATTATAATCATTAAAAGAATTAAAAAAGAATTAAATCTCAGTTCATGTCATTCCATTATTTCTGGTTATTCTTTTATTCTTAAAATATGACAAGTATAAAACAGCTGTTAAAAACATTACAATGTTGATATTATATTAAGCTGAAGAAGGAAGAAAGTGTTTATCACTGGATGTGTTTTCTTTTGGAAAAATGTTTATTAAATGATTAATTCTGCATTCTTTTTCATTTTTATTAATTGTGCTTGAGTAAAAAACAAATTGTTTGAGATTTTCACCAAAAGCCATGAAAAGGTCAGGCGGTTTCACAGAGATTAAATGTTTCTTAGAAGCTTATAAGTGAACAAGTCAGACCCCTG
Organism: Dasyprocta punctata; assembly: GCA_004363535.1. NCBI lineage: Eukaryota > Metazoa > Chordata > Mammalia > Rodentia > Dasyproctidae > Dasyprocta > Dasyprocta punctata. The sequence goes on from RJWM01023316.1 coordinate 28,304, forward strand.
TGGTCATTTATCTTTTGTTGATTATACCCATTTATCAAACTTCTTTTGCCAATCCACTATTTTTTAGTACAAATCAGCTTCCTTACCCAGTCAGCATTGCTAAAGTAAATTTATGTGATGTGACTCTTCTTTAACTTAATTAAATTTATTTAAAATTCACTGTTGACCACCTTATGTTCCTCATTTCCTGTCACTGATTCTGATCATTTTTTAAAAAGCAATTTTAATGATGGGGAGGAGATGATAAAACAGACAAGGAAGAAAGGAAGGCATGTTACAAAGCTGTAACCTCTGTATGTTCATTCAACACTTGCCATACTAGGGGAAATAAAATATTCTTTCTGAGACAAGATTTTGCTATGCAGTTCAGGTTGGTCTTGAACTCATTGTGTAGTCCAGGCTGATCTCAAACTCACACGATCCTCCTGCCTCAGCCTCCCGAGTGCTGGGATTACAGGCATGTGCCACCACAGCCAGTCTGGAAAAAATAAAAAAATTTAAAACTCTTTTGGATATTACCAATGAAATCACATACAAATTATTCTTTAAAAATGATACTATTTTCTACATATTTGTATAAAGAATAAGATTTGTGATCACATGAAGATTAATCACTATTTATATTATATAAAAGACTTAGATTTTATGTTCTAATTAATAAAACACAATTATACCTCAATTTTATTATCATTATTGTGAAAATATTTAAGAAATAAATCTAAAGGGTTGAAATGTTTCAGAGGACAGATTTCATTCAAAAAATAAAATGCCATCTCTGAAACTCCAGATAATGAAAATGAACTTACTTACATATAAAATATTGAATTAGGCATTTTCTTTAAGGTTACTAAATGCCACAGAGAATAACTATTGCTAAATTAAGAAGACACATAATTGCAAGTTACTGGAAAGTTTAGATCACCTGTGATAATTCATACTGGTTCTTCAGTTCTGTTAAAATATTTCTGAAGCTTATACCCAGAGAATTAGCTATATTTTTTCAAAAGAATTTCTGTGAAAATTACACACAAACCATTAAATCATTTAATGATTTGTGTGAAAATGATGACTCAACTATAAATTTTATTGAAATTGAAGAATTTGAAAAATGGTGACTCAACTATTAATTTTAATAGACATTCCTAGCACTAGATCTCTATTAACTTTTCAATATAGATATAACTTTCACAACAAAGTGATAAAATTAAACTCCTAAAGACAATTGATAGCGTTTTTAAAAAAGCTATTTAAATTTTAAATTGTGAAATATAGCAAACATGCAAAAAGGTACAAAAGACAAAACTTTACAATGTAAAGATTTATTTAAAAATGGATGAATATAACCATAATCAAGTATAATAGAACAATGTATTTTAGTATTTCCAAAATCATTTTCATTATCCTTACAAACACTAGCCATTGCCTTCTTCTCTAAAACTGTCATGATCCTAGTTTCTAATAGTGTAATTGTTTTCATTATAACTGGCTTTTATATAAATAGACCTACACAATAGATGTTTTTGGATAGCCTGTGCATCTGGACATTTATAAGATTCAAGTATGTCTTAATGTTCAACATACAAAAACAGAAGGGTGCATCATATTAATAAAACAAATGACAAAAGCCGCATAGTAATCTTGATAAATAATAGGAAGAACTTTTGACAAATTTCAACATCTCTTTACGACAATGACTTCTATCAAATTAGGAAGGTAACTTATTTCAAAACAATAAATTTAACAAACGAAAATCCTATACTTAAGATCCTAATGAATGGGGGAAAAAATAGAGCTTTTCTGAGATTCTACCCCACAATTCAATCTATTCCTCATTAACACACTCCCCAATAGTTCGTGTATTGCTAGATAGTAATAGTCCTAAGCAGATAGGTCAGGCTACAAAAAGAAATGACAGATATTCATATCAGAAGATAAGAAAGAAAATCATCTCAGTTTGCAGCTGACATCATACAGTTACAAAAATACAAACATTTAACAAACAAACTGTTAGAACTAATTCACTGATTTACAAAAGTGAAAGAATAAACAATTGACATACAAGTCAGTGACATATTGATACACAGACAAGGAACTATCTGAAGAGCAAATGAAGTTAACTATCCCATTTACGTTAACAAGAAAAAGTATAAAATACTTAGATATTACCATTGCCAAAGAGAACAAAAGCTTATCCACGGACATGTATGTAACATTGATGAAAGGCATTTAAATTCATGAATATGTGGAAGATAGTCCATGTTTATGGACTGGAAGAAACAGTGTTGTTAAAGTGTCCATCCTACCCAAAGTGATATTCAGATTTAATCTATTCATTATTAAAACTTCAGGGATCCTGGAATTGTTTTAAAAAGTAAACATATAGGTCACCAGAACAGACTACAGAACTCAAAAATAGACCCACAGATTATAGGTTAGCTGAATTTTGACAAGGACATCAAAAACACAGCAGTGAGTGAACACTATTTTTACAAATATATTGAGGAAACTGGATATCTACAGTGGAAATAAAATGAAACTGGACCCTAACTCACACCACACTCAAAAGTCAACTAGAATGACTTAAAGGCTTAAACATATTTCCTGGAATTAGAAAAGTTCTAGAAGAAAACACAGGAAAAATTCTTTTTGGTATTGGGCTTGACAATTATTTTTGGAAATATGGCAACAAACACACAGAAAAAGAAACAAATTTGATGAACAAGTATACATTAAATAAACAAATAAAAAAGATATCAAGGCTGCAAATGAGATAATCATCAAAATAAAAAGGTAACCATTGAAATTAAAAATTACAATCCGTATTTGCAATAGTAGTTAATATTTAAAAATATGGGGGATATAGCTCAATGGCACAAGTGCCTGTCTGGCAAATGGGAGGTCCTGAGTTTGATTCCCAGTACCAAAAAACAACAAACAAACAAACAGACAAAGGCCAAGGATATAGTTCAGCGGCATAAGTGTATGGTCTTATGTGTGCATCAACTCTATAACAGTGAATTTATGGAAATAGAGAGTTGTATGGTGATATCCATGGGCTCCGGGAGTGGAGTATAGTGATTAAAAATGATAAAGTTGGTAGAAGTTACAAAGTTGCAGTTGCAAATAACTTCAGGAGCTGTGACATAAAACGTGATGAAGATAGTTAACAAACGTGTAGTATACCTGCATTTTGCTTACAGGAAGTTCTTGAAATCTTGCATACACATACAGTTGAAACAATGTAGAACTAAGATATTCTAACTAGCTTTACAGTGGTGATCATGTTACAATATTTATGTTTTTCAAAACATCTCATTGCACACCTTAAAGTTTTGTAATTCATTAAGTAAAAAGTACAACATACAAGCTAGTAAAGTGAAAAAGAAAAGAAAGGAGGGAAAGAAGGAAGGAAGCAAGGAAAGAAGAAAGAAAGAAAGAAAGAAAGAAAGAAAGAAAGAAAGAAAGAAAGAAACAAACAAACAAACAAACAAACAAAGAAAAGCAAGAAAGAGAAAGAAAAAGAAAGAAGCAAGAAAGAGAAAGAAAGAAAAGCAAGAAAGAGAAAGAAAAGCAAGAAAGAGAAAGAAAAGCAAGAAAGAGAAAGAAAGAGAAAGAAAGAAAGAAAGAAAGAAAGAAAGAAAGAAAGAAAGAAAGAAAGAAAGAAAGAAGAAACAAAAGAAAAGATAAGGGAGGGAGGCAGGCAGCCAAGCAGGCAAATATACTTTCTGAGAGAAGGTGAATTTGCCATTGAAACACACTTAGTAAGATATTGCTGCATCAAAACAACCTATAGTAAATGGAACTTAGGATGTCTGAGACATACACAGGAGAATTCTTTCTAAGCTATTCAGGTTCCAATATCAAACAGAGATGTCACAGATTAAATGTTTGCCACTGTGTGCAGAACCTTACAATCCTGTTAGTGAATTTATTTATCCTGGGACAGAGGTATATCACATAAAAAAAATGAAAATCTGGGGAATTACCTCCATTTCCCAGACCCTTTTTCTCTCTCTCTCTTTTTTTTTTTTTGACTTATCTGAGC